>SRSM01000047.1:0-280643 GCA_019593545.1 Apocynum venetum | reverse complement strand
TGCCTCCACTCAGGGCCTGTCCCTTCTAGTCCACCAGTTCCCGATTCTGCTATACCATCTACTCAGTACAGTCAAGGAGTGAAGATGACCGTCCAATCATTTCTCCTGACTGTGATTCGTAAGTAAAATAATTAAGTTTGACTTGCAAACTGTTTTGTCACGGTGTTTATCAATCGTATATATTCTGGGGAGACGTTACATTATTGGTTGATATGATTTCTTAATGTTAGATAATATATTATTCTTGGAGATGTGGATGTTTATTGGTTCATATGGGCATTATTTGTTGGCATTTTGTTATTGAGATTTGTGGTATATTTGAAAATAAATTGTGTGGCCTGTGTGCCTGGAAAATGTTCAATTTATAGGGGAGATGCTGCCGAAATTTTTTAAATTTTAATTTATTTTGCTAATATGGATAATTAAACAGATTTGATCCGTCTATGGAGCCTATTAGGAAGGTTACTGATACTATTAAGCAACACTTTATTGGTCCATTTGCCAAATTCTCCCAGTTCCTGCACATGTTCGAGATATGTGGTTTACAGAGTGGAGCGTAAGTTTAACCCAAACTTGGAATAAATTTGTTGTTAAATTATATATTTTAATTTTAAATGCCTTTGATTTAAATTTTTTCTTGTTTTATTTGCAGAAATTGTATAGATGGCGTCCCGAGCACGACGGCCTTATCGGAAGAATTGGATTAAGGTTGCTAGGAGCAGGTTCAAGGATGAGATGTGTCGTGTCCGTAGGGAGAAGAGTTTGATTATCCCTCTATATTGGATAACGAAAGATGACTGGAAACAACTACATGTTTATTGGAGAACTGAGAAGTGGTTGTGCTCTTCTAGATCAGGTAAGAGCAACAGAGCTGCAGCTCCTTCCTCGACTCATACTGGCGGGTCGATTTCGTTCTCAGAGCATGAGAGGAGGATGGTTAGTCATTCTAATGCATATATTTAAATACTTTAGCTGAATTATATGATATAATTATATTTTTATAATTATTTAATCTTTTGTAATATTTTGTAGCGGAAGAAGGAAGGTTCCCAGTTTAGGTACAAAGATTTGTATAAGAAGACTCACACATTCCAGTCTGGGCCTAGTAAGGGCGAATTCAATAGCGAGAAATCACAACAAACTATGGTATGTGTACATTCTATTATTAACGTTAATTTAATTATATCGTTTGCTTACAATTTTAATTTAATTGCAGAACGAGGTCAATGCATTGTGTGAGCAGTACTCTCAGATGGAGTCCACTGACTCCACTCATCCTTCAGTGCCTGATGATAAGCAACTATTTGTTGAGGTAGCAGGTGGCTTCAAGAAGGGCCGTGTTTCGGGGTTGGGGTCTGAAGCGCCTAGAGTGAGACGACGTCTGGATCAGGATTCGTCCAGTACGCAGTCTACACCATCTGCTTGTTCGGAGCCAGTAGATATAGAGGCTCGGATTCAGGAGCGTGTGAGGCAACAGGTGGGCTTGCAGGTAGGCATGGAGGTGGGTATTATACGGAGGATGTTCGAAGACAAATTTAGAGCGATGAAGTCCCGAGAGGATAGTTTGCAGGCATACCTCAAAACTTGGCTATCCAGATGGGATTTCCGGCTCCACCAGTATTACCTTCTGTACCCGAGGATGACATGTTTTTTGAGGATGAGTATGTTGCGGAGGATGAGGATTTCATTGTGTCACCACCTGGTGATCATCCCGGTCCGTCAAGTCATTTTGATCCCCCTCCCCCTCCTCCTCCTCCTCCTACTCCTGCCCCTGGACAAGCACATTCCGTTGTTGTTAGTTGATGTTTATGTACTATCTTCATATACTTATCACACATACATATTATTTTAGTTTTATTTGATAAATTAATTTCGGATATATATTATTTTAGTTTTATTCATTAAATTTATATTATTTTACAGATTTAATTATTAATTGGGTGTTTTTAATCCAAAATACAGGTTTTATTCACTAATACAGATTTTATTGACTAATCCAAAAATTTAAAATTTTCGACAGATTTCCTACGGAAATTAATTCATCATAGTAATAATTTCGACGGATTCCCTACGGAATTTAATTTTTTAAAAAAATTAATAAATATTAGCAACGGATTACCGACGGAAAATGAATATTTTTTAAAGATAATAAATGTTGGCTACGGATTCCCGACGGAAATTAAATTAATTTATATTGGCAACGGATTGCCGACGGAAATTAAATTGTTTTTAATAACTTAATGGATATTGGCGACGTATTCCCGACGGAAATGTAAATTTATTGAAAATTAATTTATATTGGCAACGGATTCCGACGGAATTGTGATTAATTATTTTACAAATTAATATATATTACCAACGGATTTCCGACGGACGTATAATTATTTTTAAATTTAATAAATATTGGCAACGGATTCCCGACGGAATTGTGATTAATTATTTTAAAAATTAATATAAATTACCGACGGATTTCCGACGGATGTATAATTATTTTTAAATTTAATAAATATTGGCAACGGATTCCCGACAGAATTGTAATTAATTATTTTACAAATTAATATATATTACCGACGGATTTCCGACGGACGTATAATTATTTTTAAATTTAATAAATATTGGCAACGGATTCCTGACGGAAATATTTAAATTTTGTAAAAAAAAATTCCATAATTGCGACAGTTTCCCTACGGATTGACTGATTTTTATGATGCTAAAAATTAAAAATTTAATAATATCCGTCTGAAAGCGGTCTGTAAGATCGACGGATCCGAGACGAAATCTTTTGTCGTTGACCAATTCTCGTCGTTTACGTTGCCGTCGAAATTCGATCGTAAATAACGACGGATTACTCAGGCCGTTGGTGTTACCGACTGCCTAATTGCCGACGGAATATTCGGTCGGTAATCCGTCTAAAACTGTGGTTACAGACGGATTACCGACAGAAATGTCCGTTGAAAAAAATGGTTTTTCCTGTAGTGCTTATGACGAGCTAACATTCTTCTCAATTTAATTGTAGCTTCAATATTGGGTTTATCGTTTCCAAGGATAGTCCTACCAAAAAGAGCAATGGTTTTTAATGTTCTTGTTGATAAAATATATGTAAAAGTACCTTATGTTTTAGGCGTTGTAGTATTTTTCATTTTTTGTTTTGAAGTGTCTTCCGTTTTGGGTGTTGAAGTTCCTTCAATTCTTGTAATTGGATAAGTGTAGAAGAATAAGAAGTTTTAAATTGAATAAGTTTTAAAGAGAGATGCTGTCTGGTCTTTCCAAATTTTTTATTACTTTGGCTAATTTATTGTTTGTGGTGTAATATTGATATTTCTACTAAACCTTTGATTTCAATTTGAAATTTCTTGTGCACTTGAAACAAAATTGGGAGAGAGATGGAAATTGAAATTCGTTCTAAGAAAAATGCGAAATTTTTTATACAGCATAAATAGGCCTTAAAAAATAAATGATTTTCTTTAACTCTCTAAAATACGATTAACATCTAGCCAGTTCTAAAACAATTATTGTAATATTTTATGTCCCTACTTATAAAAAAGAAAATAAAAAATTATTGTCCCTAAACTATTTTCAAATAGCTAACTAGATGAGCCCTAATCACTACATGTGCCGGAAAGATTAAATCAATTCTTGCATATTGTAAATATGATTATGACAAAGATCATTCTAAGTGATACTTTTTCAAAAAAGTAATTATAAACATAGACTTCTTGCAGCCGAATTTTTTCATCATCGAAAACATTAATTAAGTCTTTTCACCTTGATCAGAATTTCCCATTAACAAGTCTTAAGATAAAATTAAATATTTCCTATACTTTTGTCTTAGGTTAAAAAACACCATAATATTATAACAAATTGATGGCTAGTCAAAATCTAAATCCCAAAGAACCAACACGAGAACAATGGTAAACAGGATGATCCTTAGTTTCTATTAATACAACATATCAAAGTCTTTAATATGCAGGCAGAATAACTTTTTCTTTTCAAAAAAAAAAATATTACAGAGTAAAAATGTCGACTTACTAAAGTCAGAATCCATCAGATCAAAGGTGTCTGAGATGTAGTTATGAACGTTGCCCACAGAACCACTTGCATTTTGTATACATATAAATAGTGCACAATCTTAGCCATTTTCTACATCAAAGCACACATTACATTGTCTAATTATCAAAACTGCTCACCATGAAGACAACCCTATTCATACTCTCAGTCTTTCTCTTCTCCGCATACACTTTCTCCTTCAGTTCGGGTGCCTCACCTCCCGAAGCCGTTCTCGATGTAGCCGGAAAGAAGCTCCGGACAGATACCTACTATTATATCCTCCCGGCCAGTGTCCGTGGTAGAGGCCGTGGAGGTGGGCTTACTTTAGACAGCATTGGAGATCAAAGTTGCCCCCTCGAGGTAGTCCAAGAGCCATACGGGTACTTGTACGGCTCCCAATTAAAGTTTTACCCAGTGAACCTCAAGAAAGGTGTAATTCGTGTCTCTACCGATATGAACATCGAATTTTCTGCACCAAATGATTGTGACGAATCGAATGTGTGGAAGCTTGAGGACTTTGATTCCTCCACAGGAAACTACTTTGTGGGAGTTGATGGAGTCGTTGGAAAGCCTGGGGTTGACACACTAAGCAATTGGTTCAAGATTGAAAAATTGGACAATGATTACAAGCTCGTGTATTGTCCATCAGTTTGCAATTACTGTGATCCTGTTTGCAAGGATGTTGGCATTGTTTTCCAGAACGGAAAAAGACGGTTGGCTCTCACCGATTCTCTCCCGCTCAAAGTCATATTCAAGCAGGCTTGAATATAATAAAACAACCACAGAGTGAATAAAATCATGTAGCAGTTGAAAGGTGCTTCATGTTGTATGTTTACCTATAAAGGCAAAGCTTTCGTTTTTCTGAAGCAAAATGAATATGCAATATTTTTTATCATGAGAAGGAATTTGTTTTTTTCCTTGTAGCCTATTTTGCTAAGTTACTGGTAAGAATGCTGTTGACACACAACAAGGGACAAGAAAATTACCAAAATATTCAATGTGTTATAATTCTATTGATCGTTCAAAGCTATTATGACTAAGAATTGCGTATCAGAAGGAAAATTTCAGGGACCCTTTAGAGATTGGCGGGAATTTCAATCCATCGTCTAGCGGAGATAAAACCTTTGTTATCTGAGTCCATTTCATATGGAGATCGGAGGGGAAGAATTAAATGCAGGAGCCAGTGCAATTTAACATACCTTCATTCTTGGAAATTCCAATATAACAAAATCTTATGAAAGTATGCAAAAATTTTCTTTTTGCGTAACTCGTCATTATTATTATTATTTTTTGTATCATGCTGAATTACTTGAGTTTAGCTAATATTTTCCTATCATTATTAAAAATTTGAGCAAATATACGCCCATAAATAGAATATGAATGTCTTTTATATTTGATAACTTAAGAAAGAAAAACAAAGAACTTGCTTGTAAGTGTGAGTCCTTCTTCAACTTATTTCCTACAATTTGAGTTTCATTACCCAATAACCAAAGTTTATTTAATTTTATTATGTATTCATTTTTGTTTTGCGTTCATTACTTATTTTCATTCCGTCCTTAGGCTGTTAAAGTTGTAAAGAAAAATAATGTCTTCTCAGTGACAGGGAAAAACCATATAGAAATCTAGAATTTGAAAAATGAAGATTATTTTAATTTTATATACATAGATTTATTTTACTAATATACATTTGTATTACATAAAGTAATACTCTCTTTGTCTAGATTTAAATGCCCACTCTTGATTCTTGTTTTAATTGGTTCTTGAGACATCTGCTGTGGGAGCATTTCGCTATCTTTGCTGAACAGTTTGTTATGTTCTGGTAGATGTTTGAAGCTTGCAGGGGTGGGATTACAAGGAGATGGATGGGTTGCAGACTATATGAAGACTTGCTAGCCAGAGCTTTTGGCTGATGCTCTTTTTCTTTATTTAGTAGTGTTAGGTGGATCTTTTTTCTTGTTAGGACAGGATGGCAAGTTGATTGTTTAGCTTCATTTGTTTTTAGTCTTTGTTTAGCGATCTTGGGCTCTCGTGCAGTATATCATTTAATGAAGTTACTTTCTTAACCTTATTATTAATTAAGTTACTACTGCAAATCATTAATTAGTGAATGTATATCTCATAAATTAAGGAGGTTGTTAATAAAATTTTATATAAAAGATATGTTTATTTTAAAAAATTGAATATTCATTTTGGGACATTTCAAAATAAAAATGTGAATTACGATAGAGTATTATATAGCACCCATGGTTTGGATGAAGGGTATCATGCTCATTCTAAAAAACATTATGCAAAAAAGAAATGGAAATAGGACGTCCCCAAGCTTGTCTTGTAAGTCCAAGTATTAATATTTGAAGAAATTAACGTTAACAGTCGAACTAAAAGTGGCTCAAGATGGCTGGTGATAAAGCACTATAATTTGCTCTATCTCGGGATCACGATACTAACTAAATCCAGTCAAAATCAATCCAACTGTTGACAGAAGAGCCGATCTCTGTTTACACATTCCCATTCCCATGTTTTTTTAAAAATTAAAAAATAAAAGTAAAAAGGAAAAGTAGCTTGTATTAATAATGAAGGAAATTTTTTTTTTTTTTGTTTTGTGCTGTTCACCAAACTTTCCGACTTTCGAGTCGAAGAATTTTGAAGAAATTACCACTAAGAACTAAATGCGGCTAAAAAATAAAAATAATAATGTTCAAGATCATATATAACCTTGGTGCTTTTTTATACTTGGAACTTTACGAAGTGGCTGGTGATGAAGCACTATAACTGGCTCTATCTCAACAGCATATGGCACTAGCTAAATCCAGTCAAAATAAAAAAATAAAATAAAAAATAGGACACTAGATAAATCCCGTCAAAATCAATCCAATCGTAGTTATGGTTTCCCACAGATCCAACATAAAAAGTGAATTTCCTAAGCTACTTAAATGCAAGGTCTGATCAACCATTTTATGCATCAAACACATAATTGCATTCTGGTATTAAGACTTGCCAAAAAATGAAGACAATTGTTCTTTTCCTTTCATTCTTTCTCTTTTGTATTTGCAGCAATTCAGTTGATGCATCAGTAGAACCTGTGCTGGACGCTGGAGGAAAGAACCTCCGGGCAGACGCATACTACTACATCCTCCCTCACTACAAGAAAAACCATTTTTTTCAACGGACATTTCCGTCGGTAATCCGTCTGTGACCACAGTTTTAGACGGATTACCGACCGAATATTCCGTCGGCAATTAGGCAGTCGGTAACACCAACGGCCTAAGTAATCCGTCGTTATTTACGACCGAATTTCGACGGCAACGTAAACGACGAGAATTGGTCAACGACAAAAGATTTCGTCTCGGATCCGTATATCTTACAGACCGCTTTCAGACGGATATTATTAAATTTTTAATTTTTAGCATCATAAAAATAAGTCAATCCGTAGGGAAACTGTCGCAATTATGGAATTTTTTTTACAAAATTTTAATATTTCCGTCGGGAATCCGTTGCCAATATTTATTAAATTTAAAATAATTATACGTCTGTCGCAAATCCGTCGGTAATAGATTAATTTGTAAAATAATGAATTACAATTCTGTCGGGAATCCGTTGCCAATATTTATTAAATTTAAAAATAATTATACTTCCGTCGGAAATCCGTCGGTAATATATATTAATTTTTAAAATAATTAATCACAATTCCGTCGGGAATCCGTTTCCAATATTTATTAAATTTAAAAATAATTATACGTCCGTCGGAAATCCGTCGGTAATCTATATTAATTTTTAAAATAATTAATCACAATTCCGTCGGGAATCCGTTGCCAATATTTATTAAATTTAAAAATAATTATACGTCCGTCGGAAATCCGTCGGTAATCTATATTAATTTTTAAAATAATTAATCACAATTCCGTCGGGAATCTGTTGGCAATATTTATTAAATTTAAAAATAATTATACGTCCGTCGAAAATCCGTCGGTAATATATATTAATTTGTAAAATAATGAATTACAATTCCGTCGGGAATCCGTTGCCAATATAAATTAATTTTCAATAAATTTACATTTTCGTCGGGAATATGTCGCCAATATCCATTAAGTTATTAAAAACAATTTAATTTCCGTCGGCAATCCGTTGCCAATATAAATTAATTTAATTTCCGTCGGTAATCCGTAGCCAACATTTATTATCTTTAAAAAATATTCATTTTCCGTCGGTAATCCGTTGCTAATATTTATTAAATTTTTTTAAAAATTAAATTCCGTAGGGAATCCGTCGAAATTATTACTATGATGAATTAATTTCCGTAGGAAATCTGTCGAAAATTTTAAATTTTTGGATTAGTGAATAAAATCTGTATTAGTGAATAAAACCTGTATTTTGGATTAAAAACACCCAATTAATAATTAAATCTGTAAAATAATATAAATTTATTGAATAAAACTAAAATAATATATATCCGAAATTAATTTATCAAATAAAACTAAAATAATATGTATGTGTGATAAGTATATGAAGATAGTACATAAACATCAACTAACAACAACGGAATGTGCCTGTCCAGGGGCAGGGGCAGGAGGAGGAGGAGGGGGAGGGGGATCAAAATGACTTGACGGACCGGGATGATCACCAGGTGGTGACACAGTGAAATCCTCATCCTCCGCAACATATTCATCCTCAAAAAACATGTCATCCTCGGGTACAGAAGGTAATACTGGTGGAGCCGGAAATCCCATCTGGATAGCCAAGTTTTTGAGGTATGCCTGCAAACTATCCTCTCGGGACTTCATCGCTCTAAATTTGTCTTCGAACTTCCTCCGTATAATACCCACCTCCATGCCTACCTTCAAGCCCACCTGCAAGCCTACCTGTTGCCTCACACGCTCCTGAATCCGAGCCTCTATATCTACTGGCTCCGAACAGGCAGATGGTGTAGACTGCGTACTGGACGAATCCTGATCCAGACGTCGTCTCACTCTAGGCGCTTCAGACCCCAACCCCGAAACACGGCCCTTCTTGAAGCCACCTGCTACCTCAACAAATAGTTGCTTATCATCAGGCACTGAAGGATGAGTGGAGTCAGTGGACTCCATCTGAGAGTACTGCTCACACAATGCATTGACCTCGTTCTGCAATTAAATTAAAATTGTAAGCAAACGATATAATTAAATTGACGTTAATAATAGAATGTACACATACCATAGTTTGTTGTGATTTCTCGCTATTGAATTCGCCCTTACTAGGCCCAGACTGGAATGTGTGAGTCTTCTTATACAAATCTTTGTATCTAAACTGGGAACCTTCCCTCTTCCGCTACAAAATATTACAAAAGATTAAATAATTATAAAAATATAATTATAATCATATAATTCAGCTAAAGTATTTAAATATATGCATTAGAATGACTAACCATCCTCCTCTAATGCTCTGAGAACGAAATCGACCCGCCAGTATGAGTCGAGGAAGGAGCTGCAGCTCTGTTGCTCTTACCTGATCTAGAAGAGCACAACCACTTCTCAGTTCTCCAATAAACATGTAGTTGTTTCCAGTCATCTTTCGTTATCCAATATGGAGGGATAGTCAAACTCTTCTCCCTACGGGCACGACACATCTCATCCTTGAACCTGCTCCTAGCAACCTTAATCCAATTCTTCCGTATAAGGCCGTCGTGCTCGGGACGCCATCTATACAATTTCTGCAAATAAAACAAGAAAAAAATTTAAATCAAAGGCATTTAAAATTAAAATATATAATTTAACAACAAATTTATTCCAAGTTCGGGTTAAACTTACGCTCCACTCTGTAAACCACATATCTCGAACATGTGCAGGAACTTGGGAGAATTTGGCAAATGGACCAATAAAGTGTTGCTTAATAGTATCAGTAACCTTCCTAACAGGCTCCACAGACGGATCAAATCTGTTTAAATTATCCATATTAGCAAAATAAATTAAAATTTAAAAAATTTCGGCAGCATCTCCCCTATAAATTGAACATTTTCCAGGCACACAGGCCACACAATTCATTTTCAAATATACCACAAATCTGAATAACAATAATGCCAACAAACTCCCTGTTCAAATGCCATATAATATTATAGTAATTCATATGAACCAATAAACTCCACATCTCCAAGAATAATATATTATCTAACATTTAAGAAATCATATCAACCAATAAATGTAACGTCTCCCCAGAATACTATACGATTGATAAACACCGTGACAAAACAGTTTGCAAGTCAAACTTAATTATTTACTTACGAATCACCGTCAGGAGAAATGAGTGGACGGTCATCTTCACTCCGTGACTGTGACTGAGTAGATGGTATAGAAGAATCGGGAACTGGTGGACTAGAAGGGACAGGCCCTGAGGTGGAGGCAGGTGTGCTAGTGTCTGACCCAACTATGTCTGGACTAGGATCCTCCATAACTCCTGGTAACCTAGGGGGCGGTGTACCATGTCCAGAACTATCCATGGCTGCAATATGAAAAAAAAAACAATGATAAAGTCAAAAAAAACAATGATAATGATTCTTTACACTATTACTTTTGTTTTCAGGTCTTTAGAAGATTTAGAAGATGTTGGAATGAAATTGGAAGAAATCGGGAATTTGAGGATGGATATTTAGAAGAATGGAGAAGTGGACGCGCAGGACAGTCAAGTGGACGCGCAAGGCCAGGAAGTGGACGCGCAGGGAGACCAAGTGGACGCGCAAGGCAAGGAAGTGGACGCGTCCACCAAATCTCACGCGTCCACCCTCAGAAGTTGGACAGTAAAGTGGACGCGCTGGGAGACCAAGTGGACGCGCAAGGCAAGGAAGTGGACGCGTCCACCAAATCTCACGCGTCCACTCTCAGAAGATTGACAGTCAAGTGGACGCGCAAGGCCAGAAATTTGGTGGACGCGTCCACTTCCTGGCCTTGCGCGTCCACTTGACTGTCCTGCGCGTCCACTTCTCCATTCTTCTAAATATCCATCCTCAAATTCTCGATTTCTTCCAATTTCATTCCAACATCTTCTAAATCTTCTAAAGACCTTCTTTGTCTTGGGCTTTTCCTTATCTTCCTCTTTCTCTTCTTCTTCCCCCTCCTCTGAGGAGCTGCTCTAAGCTGATAGAAAATATGGTAAGGAAAAAAAATAAGTGATACTTTTCTTTATCCCCTACCATATTAGGGGTAAATAACAACAAAAGCAGAAGTCTTATTTCTTTCGAAAGTATCTTTATATTTTTCTTTCTTTTTTTTATTTTTTAAAAAGAATGAAATATCATTTCTAAGCTATGGACTGCTTCATTTGCACCTCTAGGTACACTTGAAGTAGAAGTTAAATGATATTTTTTTACTGGAATTATATTTATGTGGCACAGAAGCAAGAAAGTAAAGCCCTCATATTTGATATTGAAGTTCATTGGGAAAAAGTTATATAAAGCATTAAGTAAAACAATTGAATAATTTCAATTCATTACTTTGCAGGTAAAAGAAAAGGGGAAAAGATTGAATCTTCCAAGTTCATTGGGTTCCGGCAGCAGGGACGAGCTCGACGGTGGCAGCGACAGCAGCGAGGCAACGAGACGAGATTGACGGGCAGCGGCAACAGCGAGGCGACGAGATCGATGGGTAGAGGCAGCGACGGCGCGACAGTGAGGCACGATCAGAGGTAGCAGCGACGAAATGAGGAAGAACAGACAGTGAGTGGCTAGACAGAGAACAAAGGTGAGAAAGAAAAGAGGGGAAATGAGGAAGAAAGGAAAATTAGGGAAGAGGCCCATTTTAAATTTATCTGCCTATTTTTATTATTTTTAAATAATTAAGTACATTTCCGTCGGGAATCCGTCGCCCATGTTTATTAATTTTTAAAATTTTTAACTTTCCGTCGGTAATCCGTCGATAATATTTATTAATTTTATAAATAATTAATCACAGTTCCGTCGAAAATCCGTCGGGAATATTTAACAATTTTTAAAACAATAAAATCATATTTCCGTCGGGAATCCGTCGAAAATATTTATTAATTTTTAAAAATTTTAACCTTCCGTCGGTAATCCGTCGGGATTATTTAATAATTTTTAAAATAATAATATCACATTTCCGTCGAGAATCCGTCGCTAATATTTATTAATTTTTATAAATTTTAACTTTCCGTCGGTAATCCGTCGAACCTATTTATTAATTTTTAAAATAAATACACTATTCCGTCGAAACTCCGTCGGAAATATTTATTAATTTTTAAATTAATAAAATCACATTTCCGTCGGGAATCCGTCGATTAGATTTATTAATTTTTTAAAATTTTAACTTTCCGTCGGTAATCCGTCGATAATATTAATTAATTTTATAAATAATTAATCGCAAATCCGTCGCAAATCCGTCGGGAATATTTATTAATTTTTAAATTAATAAAATCAAATTTCCGTCGAGAATCCGTCGATTAGATTTATTAATTTTTTAAAATTTTAACTTTCCGTCGGTAATCCGTCGATAATATTAATTAATTTTATAAATAATTAATCACAATTCCGTCTCAAATCCGTCGGGAATATTTATTAATTTTTAAAATAATAAAATCACATTTCCGTCGAGAATCCGTCGCCAATATTTATTAATTTTTATAAATTTTAACTTTCTGTCGTTAATCCGTCGAAACTATTTATTAATTTTTAAAATAAATACACTATTCCGTCGAAACTCCGTCGGGAATATTTATTAATTTTTAAATTAATAAAATCACATTTCCGTCGGGAATCCGTCGATTAGATTTATTAATTTTTTAAAATTTTAACTTTCCGTCGGTAATCCGTCGATAATATTAATTAAATTTATAAATAATTAATCACAATTCCGTCGAAAATCCGTCGGGAATATTTATTAATTTTTAAAATAATAAAATCACATTTCCGTCTAGAATCCGTCGCCAATATTTATTAATTTTTTAAAATTTTAACTTTCCGTCGGTAATCCGTCGATAATATTAATTAATTTTATAAATAAATACACTATTAATTTTTTAAATAATTAAATTTCCGTAGGGAATCTGTTTATGATACTGACACATTTAAGAATCAAAATAATTCTTTCAAAAAAACATTTTAAACAAAACCAATAAACATCCTAAAACAAGAGCATAAATTTTGATTTTTAAATAAGTTTCTTCTTTGTAAACATCTAAACACACTTTTAGATTATACATTTGATTAAAATTATATTTACATGTTATACACATTATATTTTATCGATATCTTGTTATTCGAGGTTAAAATATGCACATAAATAGAAATGTTTACTAACTTGATACCGAAATGTTAACATAATAAAAACATTAAGCTAAAGTAGTAAATATAATCGTACGAGATTTATGATAATTATTTCGCAAGATATATATCTACTAAATGAATCATTTATTTTCACAAAAATATTCGTTGTCTTCAAATTATATGAACAATCCAAATGGATAACGCTCTTGCGCTCCATTTTGAAATTTCTATATATAATCGAATTTATAGTTTTTTCAATTTAATAGAATATAAGTCAAATAAATAAGGATTACAAATCGGGAAAATGAACAATATCATACTCAGCTTAATTTTTAATTACTTAATGAATTAAAATTTCAATTATACAACATCGGTTTTAATATGACGGTATAAATTATAAAAACTTTTTACAATAGCCATGTTGTCACACACAATTATATATACATATATGATTGTTGTGTGTGTATATATTGACTCGCTAAAACACTACCTAATTAATCAATTAATAAATCTCGAATATTTATACTGTTAATTACAATTTATGATAGTTTCAATTTTAAAGAACATAAGTTAAATAAATGAGGATTTCAAATCAATCATCAAAGATTTTGGAGAGCATAATTACGTTAGTTATGACTTATGGTGCTCATTTGAATTCTTTATCATTTGGAAAATTAAAATTTCATATTCTATAACGTCAATTTCAATCTTATGTTATATGTTATCAATATTTTTTATAACAGTCATGTTGTCACACACAATCATATATACATATTGTATATACCAAATTAATTAATAAACTTTGAAAATTATATTTTTAACTATGATTGGTTTTTAAATGTTATAAGCCTAAATTGAGGTATTAATAAACTAACTGTATAAGAAATAATAAAAAACTACAATTATTTAGATTAGAGGGAAAAGCTTAGGAAAAAATATTTGTATTGGAGACGGATTACAGACGGATTTGCTACTGAATATTTTTCATTTTTCATAATTTTTTTTAAAAGGAAAAATGCAACATCCGTCGGCAATCGGTCTTTGATTGTCAACTAATTATAGACGGAAATTGGACGAACATGACAAAAAAAATTAAAATTTTTTTAAATAATTTCCGTCGGAAATCCATCGCTAAATTGTGACGAATTACCTACGGATATTTTTAATTTTTTTTCCTAACTAATATATATTACATTTTAAATTTCAGTCGGAAATGCGTGGAAAATCTACCGATTAATTATCAACTAACACGTTTTAGTCGGAAAGTGGTCGAAAAATAGCAACTGATTTTAGACGCCCGGTCAAACGTACTTTCTGTCGGTATTCTGTCTAAGATCCGTCTCAAATTTCAGACCGAAATATCCGTCGGAAAATTGGGTCGAAAAAACATGATTTTCGTGTAGTGCCTGCCGATATCCGTGAAGGTAGAGCTGGTGGGTTGACATTATCCGGCATTGGAAACTCTATGTGTCCCCTTGGTGTAGTTCAGGAGTCATACGAGACAAGAAATGGCCTTCCACTAAGATTTTATCCACAACAAGAGACAAGAAGGGGCACCAATATTATTCCACTATCCACTGATATGAACATCAAATTTGCTTACCCAGAAAGGTGTGGGGAATCAACAATATGGAAGCTCAACGACTATGACGAATCAACTGGGAAATACTATGTGGGAGTTGGAGGGGTTTTCGATGATACTAATCCTGATGGTCTTGGCAATTGGTTCAAAATTGAAAGGTACCAATATGGTTACAAGCTCGTGTATTGTCCCACAGTCTGCGAGGACTGCGAAGTTATTTGCAAAAATGTTGGTATTGTTTATCAAAATGGACAACGACGTTTAGCTCTGACTGACGCTCGTCCTTTCAAAATCATATTCAAACTGGCGAAATAAGGAGAATAAGAGACTCAATGTGTTGCTTTTATTAGTTATTTGTTCTTTTATAAAAGACAAATTTAATAATTAATAAAGATGCCCCTCAACCTGGAGGATATTACAAATTTTCTTACACTAAATTTGTTCATATTTTTAAGCATTGTTTTTCTTTTCTAGTATTTTCATGCTTCGGTTTACCGTTTACAACTCATTTGAGTCCAAGAGGTAGCTCTGGAGCCACTGTCAGGGTAACAACAGAAACAGAAAAGCCTTATTAGTCTCAAGCCATTACTGAACGCTTATAAAATGCACTTTAAATTCCAAAAGTCCAATTAAATTAAAATCGTAAGAGAGTAGTAGAATGACTCCTGAGCTCAATCTTAAGGGAAATGTCCACAACTCTAATCAGACCATTCTGGACCACATGCACCATGTGAATAATTTTTGTATAGAGTATTCTAGAAGATTGTTTATATTTTTTGCACAAATGAAAATAACTAACTAACTGAATTTTCGAAAATAATAATAATTCAAGTACAAAAGTTGAATTTTTGAAAATTTAGGTGTCACGGATAGTTTACCCTTAATAAAATAATACGATAAAAACTTTTAGGAAGACCCTTATATAAACCTATAATTATGTCAATATTATATATTAATATTTTTGAAAAAATTACAAACATAACAAGAACATTTTAATAAATATGTTTTTTGTTTGTTCTTTCATGAAATTTAATTTAAGTAGATATATTTACTTGTTTTATTCAAAATGAATGAATGACGTACACACAGTGTGTACAATGGATAGAATGGTCTCTCCACCCTTCATTGTATGTGTTGGAGAATGGATTGTGTTTTCTTTGAGGTTTGTTATGAAAATTACCCATGCCATTGGCTTGTTCCTCTTGAAATAGTGCAGGATAAGAATCTGTAGATGGCCATTGCCTAAACAAATTTCACAGGCTTTTAAAAGTGCATTGATTCTTTTGCCAACTAATTGACCAACTAAATTAGTAAGATAATCTAATCTTTGCTCAATTTTGTAGATGATGATGATGATGATGCATCTACTTTATTTACCTTTCTTACAGTATCATTCCTGGTGTTAAAAGATTGTGAATTAGCAACCATGTTAGCTATTAATTCACGTGCAGTTTGTGGGGTTTTATCTGAAAGAGCACCACCACTAACAACATCAATTGTCATCCTATCATAAGACATCAAATCCTCATAAAAATATTGAATTAATAATTTTTCAGGTATTTGATGATGAGGATAACTAGCACATAATCTTTTAAATCTTTTCCAATATTTATACAATGTTTCACCAGTTTGTTGTCTTATACCACTTATATCTTTTCGAATTGTTGCAGTTCTAAATGCAGGATAATATTTAGCTACAAAAACTCTTTGCATTCCAGTCCAATCTTTTGCACTATTTTGTAAGCTAAAAGGAAAAAAGCGCAATGTAATCACTTCATCTCTTGTACTTTCTTGTTTCAAATTAGTACAAATAACATGAAATTCCTTAATAAGCCTAAGCGGATCTTTTCAAGAGTGCATAAAACAATGAACTTGTTGTCTGGCGTCACCAAAGGAATGAATTTCGTATCACAATATCACCAAAGGAATGAAATTTGTAATAAAATAAAAAATTAACAATTTTAATAGGAGAAATTAAAACAAATCACCGAGAAAGGTGCCAAAATTTGAAGAAGCTTGTCGTACATCTTTCAAATTTTTAACCTAACAATTCCTATGTAGATAGGGAAAGTAGGGATCGAATTGAAGAGGTTTGTCAACTCTTAAATTAAAATCATTAATTGGAAAAGGTTTTGGGGGTTTTGGTATTTTGAGAAAAAGAAAATAACAACAATTAAAATAAATATTTTTGGAATTTTTGGATTTGTGAATATGATGAGCGTGTCGTTGCACTATCAAATTAAACTCTGAACTTTAACTAACTTATGCAGTTAGGGCAAGTAAGGGTTAAACCCACATGAACTTGTAAAATCTCAAAATAACTAAACTAATCGAGAGTAGGGGAAAATATTCAATTTTTATCTAAAAGAATAAAACTTTAAATAAAATAACTCACAAATCAATTAAGAATCAATGGATAGAAAAAACGTTAGCAAGGACTTTGTATTTCGGTTTTATTTATTCGGGACTAATCATTGATAATAACCTATTTGAGTAATGACTTAGAATTCCGCGTAGCGCAGCAAATTCCGATTCCTGTGAAAGCTAGGTTAAATCTCGAGAAGCACAGCAAATTAACTTTAACCTAATTAAATTAAATTACCGAATCGCTCGCATAAAATTACATAAAATTAATGGCCAATTAAAATCATACAATTTGTTTCAAACAATTCTCTATCAATTAATCAAACACATATTTAAATTAATCAATAGTTACTACTTTTGGTTACCGAAAATCGATTCTGCATAACCCTAGTTAATCAACTATGTAAAACAATTAAGATGGGCAATAATAATTGAAATAACACAATTGATAGAATAAAACCAAGAATTGTTCAAATACTCAAATAGAAATAATGATTCCTTGAAAAGATCGGGTTTTTAATGACAAAACAAAAATCTCATATTCACGAATAACATACACCTAATACATGTCCTTGCCAACTAAAGAAAACTACTCACAATGCATAAAAGAAAACATCATAGAAAGATTAAGGGAAATAGAGAAACTCATTAGATGGAAATCCGATTTCCCGAGAACCTCCAACCCTTGATATTCTACAATACTCGCGAACAAAGTATCTAAGGTGCTTAACCCCAACAACCAAACTATTAAGTCCTATATATAGCTAGAAAAGGTCCTAGGGTTAATTACACAAGAGTCCTAATTAGAAACTACTTAAAAATAGCTTAAAACTTCAATTCGGATAGTGGACGTCTGAGAAGATTGAGACGCGTCCACTTGAACACTCGATGCTGTCAAACTTCTGAGAGTGGACGCGCGAGGTCTGGTAGATGCGTCCACCTTCAGGCCTTGCGCGTCCACTTATTCTTTCTTCCAAATATCCATCTTCAAACTTCCAATTTCGCCTAAACATCTTCTAAAACTCACAAAGATCTGAAAACAAAAGTATAAAGCACAAAAAACACATAATTAGCTAGATTTAAACTTAATAAACAACATGATAAACACTAGAAAACCAAGCTAATTATGGTTTAATCAAATTCCTCCACACTACACCTTTGCTTGCCCTCAAGCAAACTTATAAATCAAATAAAATAATAACTCAATGCCTCAAGAAACAAGTTAATCAATATCAAGAACTTCAATACATTTGCACCAAATTCTCTTCAATAATCCTCAAAGTCATCCATCAACTCTACTTTTTAAAATAAATCGTGCATATGTGATAGATCATCTCTATGGATTCATTGTAAATAGTTAATCATATTTAACATGACCAAAAACTTTGAAAACCAATCAAAATCCATTTTAAAATAAAAAACTGTACACAAATAACAAGAACAAATTCAATTAAGCCACAATCAACCCAAACACATCATAGTCTTATGAAAAGTAATGTCCACACTACCATAGGCTTGTAATCTCACACATCTCTCCACTAATGGAAAAAATAAAGTCTACTTGAGTCAAATTAGACTCGAGGCACGTAACATTAGGCTTGGTCGTTGGTTAACAAAGAAAGGTAAGGAAAACAAAGTAGTCAAGAGAATTAGAACATGATGATAGGGAATTTAAACTAAAGTTCTTCAATTGACACTTCTCTCATTTTTCTCATTTAATCACATCAACCAACTCAAAAACTTTGAACAATCTTGGAACTCTTTTCCTCTTTTTTTTTTCTCAAGTGCTCTTTTTTTTCTTCTTTAAACTTTTTATAGCACTTCACTTTGCTCTCTTTTCTTTTCTTTTTTTTAAGAGAAGACAAAATTTTTCTCTTTAAAATTCCAAGATACGTTTCATCAACCTCAACACAACTTTGCAAACCTTTTCAACACCTTTTTAACAAAACAATAAACTTCACAAGTGTCAATCTAAAGATATTTCAAAGAAAGCTCTTGACAATTATAACATGTAAAGGTTTTAAACATTATTCTCAAAGGCTTACAAAGAAAGATAATAATGGATTCATCCATCACAACATTAAAGCTCAAAAATAGGATCAAGAGGTATAATATAGAAATGGTGGCTCAAGAAAGGCTCAAACGTCCAAAGAAGGCCTTATGTCATCCCCAAGTCAACCAAATTCAATCATATTTCGCCTCAAGGATGTGAGAAAAGAAGTTCTAGAGTTCCTAAAGTGACCATGAATGTATCTAAGTCAAAAGTAAACTCAATCTCATTCAAACTTGTCAAAAGTGATTTCAAAAATCAAGATTTATTTGAAAGAGAACAAGTCATGTTAGTTCAAATAAACTATCCACAAATCATCCATAAATGACAATTTTGAATTTAAACAAAAAGTTGTAGAGTGTCAAGATTCCTCATAACAAATAGAGAGTTTTAAAGCACAAATAATATTGAAATTCTATCAATTAATATAGACTTGTACAATTTTTATCATAAGCACAACAAGCACACAAACATGCATAAAACAAATTTTTTTTTTAAATCATAAACTTGTTTTTTTTTCATTTTTTTTAACCATAAACAACAATAAATGACACAAAAAAACACAAACATGCAAACAAATAAAATGAAAAATGAAAAAAAAAGAAAAAGGAGGGATGTCATCCGTCTGAAGGCCGATGAAGATGTAATTGTTGATTAAGGGCTATGGGTGACCGACAACTTTCAGAAATATATTCCCTTTGAAAATCAATTGTCATCCAAATAACAAAGTCGTGTGAGAGTCAGTTGAACCTGCAATTAGCTATTAGGACCTTTTGTAAACAACCTAGAACATAGAAAAAAAAAACTACAAACTAACTAGAAAAAATAAAGTAATTCTCTATTTGGTTGCCTCTCAAAAAGCGCCTTTGTTTAAGGTCTTTGGCTCGACCTCCAGAGCCAAATTATCCAATGCCTTCCATCTCATTGAATAGAGGAGCATCCATTTTTACTTTTTAAGCTTTATGACTCCGTGTTTCCAAAATTTATTTATTTCACATAGAGTACCTATCATGAAATCCTCAAACAAACAATTAGTAGAAGTCAAATAAAAATTTAGCAAGTTAGTACAACTTAACCTATCAAAATTATGTGATATAATAAAATCAATATGTTCAATATTACACATATCATGACACAAAGAAGAATGCAAGGCACTAGGATTGGTTTCAACTTCTACTTTGTTAGGCTTTTCTATGGTTTCAATATTTGATTCCTCAAACTCACATTGGATGACAAAAGAAGGAGATTGTGGGTTATCAATGGAAATAGGAGATTCTTCAAACTCAGGAATGCTAGGAACTACCTTATTCTCTAATTCTTCAGCTTTGTTAAGATCAACATTAGACTCATCCTCACTAGGACTCAACAAATGGAATGAAGCATCATGAGTAAGTTAGTCTTTAATTTCACTAAACTCGGAGATAGTTGACCTAATTGACTCTTGAGATTTTGGATTCTTAATTTGGTCTCATGTTGAAAATTATGGCGAGCGCAACCTATTGATGGCTATAGTTGTTTTGTTATGCAACTAAAAAAATGTTAGCAGCTAAATTTTTCTTTCCTAGACTTTATTTGAAGGAGGGATGCCTAATAAAATATCTCCATAGTGATGCATGTCATCACTAGCCTTATGAAGCGTATGCATGCTGGTCAACCATCTTGTAAGGGAACTTCTCATTCATCATATTCTAAAAGTCTAGGTTCCTCTGCCTCTCTTGGGTGCCAATGGTGTTCCATATGTAATTGGGATGATTTTGATGTATATTATGCAAAATTTGAGACTTCATAGCCTAAAAAACGTAAATAGTAGACTATTTAGGGAAAGGTAGTATGAAGAAGAATAAGATTTCTAAAGATTTTTCTTGGGTAGATTGATGGAATATGAACATAATGCAGTATCCAATATTTGTAAAAAATGATACCAAACATTTTAACCATTCTTGTAAGTAATGTGTCTTCTAAATAAACTTTCAGTGATGGGACAACAGTAATTGATCATACTTATATGGTGCATCACTATCACTGGAAATAGTGCAAGCCATACTTTGGATACATTAGTTTTTATTTTGATATGTATAGGTTTGGAATAGAATAAATTTTAGAAGTTTAATACTTATGAAACTTATTTAAGGTGCTTGTTGGAAAAAAAAATGAAAGGCAGGATTTTAAAATTTGGCTCAAGCTCTTTAAAAGCTCAATCTGTTTTCGAGCTCACCGAGCTGAGTTTGAGCCTTTCTAATTTGGACAACCGATCTTGAGACAAGTTTTACAAAGTTGATTGAGTTTGAGCTCTAGTTACTATAACTTTTTTGAGCTCAAACTCAGGTAGGTCCTCAAGATATTTACCTCATTATTTTTATTACTAATTAAGTTAGTAGTGAGGATCATTAGATAATAAGATGTAAATTTGTTAAATTAAAAATATTATTGAAATTATAAATGTAAAATATGCTTATTTTAGGAATATGAACAATCAAAATCAAGACATCCTAAAATAGAAATTTGAGCATTTAATTCGGGGTGGAGGGAGTATTAAAGTATGTTGTTCATTCCTTTTTACTACCATTTCTTTTCTTTAATAGTGATTTTTTTGATAAATGACCACAACAATAATATAACAAAATTTTAGATAAAAGTGAAAAAATGATTTTTTTTTATAAAGTTTGAGTGTTTAACTTAGATAGAAAAAATTCAAGTGCAACAACTAGATTTGTAAAATGTTTAAGTGTCATCTAGATAATGTTTCCTGAATTAATAATTCAGGACCATGAAATTATATTAATTTAGAGACGTATTAATTAATTGATAAATTAGTAATTTATTAGTTTAAAGAGTATTTTATGCATCCAATGAATATACATTTAATTACATTAAAATTCATTATGTATATCACTATATGTACAATATTTTGTGAATTAATGTTTTAGGAAAAATCCATTGCACACACTGTATGTACGTCATTCATTCATTTTGAATAAAACAAGTAAATATATCTACTTAAATTAAATTTCATGAAAGAACAAACAAAAAACATATTTATTAAAATGTTCTGTTTGTAATTTTTTTTAAAATATTACTTTATAATATTGACATAATTATAGATTTATATAAGGGTCTTCCTAAAAGTTTTTATCGTATTAATTTATTAAGGGTAAACTATCCGTGACACCTAAATTTTCAAAAATTCAACTTTTGTACTTGAATTATTATTATTTTCGAAAATTCAGTTAGTTAGTTATTTTCATTTGTGCAAAAAATATAAACATTCTTCTAGAATACTCTATACAAAAATTATTCACATGGTGCATGTGGTCCAGAATGGTCTGATTAGAGTTGTGGACATTTCCCTTAAGATTAAGCTCAGGAGTCATTCAACTACTCTCTTACGATTTTAATTTAATTGGACTTTTGGAATTTAAAGTGCATTTTATAAGCGTTCAGTAATGGCTTGAGACTAATAAGGCTTTTCTGTTTCTGTTGTTACCCTGACAGTGGCTCCAGAGTAAACGGTAAACCGAACCATGAAAATACTAGAAAAGAAAAACAATGCTTAAAAATATAAACAAATTTAGTGTAAGAAAATTTGTAATATCCTCCAGGTTGAGGGGCATCTTTATTAATTGTTAAATTTGTCTTTTATAAGAGAACAAATAACTAATAAAAGCAACACATTGGGTCTCTTATTCTCCTTATTTCGCCAGTTTGAATATGATTTTGAAAGGACGAGCATCAGTTAGAGCTAAACGTCGTTGTCCATTTTGATAAACAATACCAACATTTTTGCAAATAACTTCGCAGTCCTCGCAGACGGTGGGACAATATACGAGCTTGTAACCATATTGGTACCTTTCAATTTTGAACCAATTGCCAAGACCATCAGGATTAGTATCATCGAAAACCCCTCCAACTCCCACATAGTATTTCCCAGTTGATTCGTCATAGTCGTTGAGCTTCCATATTGTTGATTCCCCACACCTTTCTGGGTAAGCAAATTTGATGTTCATATCAGTGGATAGTGGAATAATATTGGTGCCCCTTCTTGTCTCTTGTTGTGGATAAAATCTTAGTGGAAGGCCATTTCTTGTCTCGTATGACTCCTGAACTACACCAAGGGGACACATAGAGTTTCCAATGCCGGATAATGTCAACCCACCAGCTCTGCCTTCACGAATATCGGCGGGCAGAATGTAGTAGTATGCGTCTGCCCGGAGGTTCTTTCCTCCAGCGTCCAGCACAGGTTCTACTGATGCATCAACTGAATTGCTGCAAATACAAAAGAGAAAGAATGAAAGGAAAAGAACAATTGTCTTCATTTTTTTGGCAAGTCTTAATACCAGAATGCAATTATGTGTTTGATGCATAAAATGGTTGATCAGAGCTTGCATTTAAGTAGCTTAGGAAATTCACTTTTTATGTTGGATCTGTGGGAAACCATAACTAAGATTGGATTGATTTTGACTGGATTTATCTAGTGTCCTATTTTTTATTTTATTTTTTTGTTTTGACTGGATTTAGCTAGTGCCATATGCTGTTGAGATAGAGCCAGTTATAGTGCTTCATCACCAGCCACTTCGTAAAGTTCCAAGTATAAAAAAGCACCAAGGTTATATATGATCTTGAACATTATTATTTTTATTTTTTAGCCGCATTTAGTTCTTAGTGGTAATTTCTTCAAAATTCTTCGACTCGAAAGTCGGAAAGTTTGGTGAACAGCACAAAACAAAAAAAAAAAAAAATTTCCTTCATTATTAATACAAGCTACTTTTCCTTTTTACTTTTATTTTTTAATTTTTAAAAAAACATGGGAATGGGAATGTGTAAACAGAGATCGGTTCTTCTGTCAACAGTTGGATTGATTTTGACTGGATTTAGTTAGTATCGTGATCCCGAGATAGAGCAAATTATAGTGCTTTATCACCAGCCATCTTGAGCCACTTTTAGTTCGACTGTTAACGTTAATTTCTTCAAATATTAATACTTGGACTTACAAGACAAGCTTGGGGACGTCCTATTTCCATTTCTTTTTTGCATAATGTTTTTTAGAATGAGCATGATACCCTTCATCCAAACCATGGGTGCTATATAATACTCTATCGTAATTCACATTTTTATTTTGAAATGTCCCAAAATGAATATTCAATTTTTTAAAATAAACATATCTTTTATATAAAATTTTATTAACAACCTCCTTAATTTATGAGATATACATTCACTAATTAATGATTTGCAGTAGTAACTTAATTAATAATAAGGTTAAGAAAGTAACTTCATTAAATGATATACTGCACGAGAGCCCAAGATCGCTAAACAAAGACTAAAAACAAATGAAGCTAAACAATCAACTTGCCATCCTGTCCTAACAAGAAAAAAGATCCACCTAACACTACTAAATAAAGAAAAAGAGCATCAGCCAAAAGCTCTGGCTAGCAAGTCTTCATATAGTCTGCAACCCATCCATCTCCTTGTAATCCCACCCCTGCAAGCTTCAAACATCTACCAGAACATAACAAACTGTTCAGCAAAGATAGCGAAATGCTCCCACAGCAGATGTCTCAAGAACCAATTAAAACAAGAATCAAGAGTGGGCATTTAAATCTAGACAAAGAGAGTATTACTTTATGTAATACAAATGTATATTAGTAAAATAAATCTATGTATATAAAATTAAAATAATCTTCATTTTTCAAATTCTAGATTTCTATATGGTTTTTCCCTGTCACTGAGAAGACATTATTTTTCTTTACAACTTTAACAGCCTAAGGACGGAATGAAAATAAGTAATGAACGCAAAACAAAAATGAATACATAATAAAATTAAATAAACTTTGGTTATTGGGTAATGAAACTCAAATTGTAGGAAATAAGTTGAAGAAGGACTCACACTTACAAGCAAGTTCTTTGTTTTTCTTTCTTAAGTTATCAAATATAAAAGACATTCATATTCTATTTATGGGCGTATATTTGCTCAAATTTTTAATAATGATAGGAAAATATTAGCTAAACTCAAGTAATTCAGCATGATACAAAAAAAAATAATAATAATGACGAGTTACGCAAAAAGAAAATTTTTGCATACTTTCATAAGATTTTGTTATATTGGAATTTCCAAGAATGAAGGTATGTGGGTTTTGGTGAAGATTCTTATGATAAGGTTGGGATTTAGATTAAGTGGTGATGTGGCTGCTAACGAGGGGCTGTTGTGGCGTTGATTGATGTGGCGGTCAAATGGTCACTTTTTTTTTGTTTTTCTTTTGGTATTCTTCTTAGTTTGAGTTAGATCCTTGACCAATTATTTTTAAAATATTATGCAAACAAATAAATAAGAGGGGAAACTAAAAATATTCATAAAATAAAATAGATCATTTGAATTTTAATCAAATTATTTACATTAAATAACATAAATATTAGTTGATTTATTGTTATATCACACGACTATGGCATTACCCATGATCGGCTACTTATAATCTTTCTTGCTAAGCTAAAATTGATTTCTCTATTATCTTCATATGTTGTACGTGTTAGAAAATAAAAGGATCATTAGTCATACTCAAACATGAATAATATAAGATATAATATATCTCTTGTACCTTGAGACATGATGAACAAGGATGGTTCTTGATCTTCCCTCTCCTAACTCTCTTTTATGTTTGTGTATAGTGATGGGATAACACACAACTTGATCTAGTGGAGAGAGGGACCAAGGACCCTATTTATAGGCAATAGTATGACACTTCCCATCATAGGTCATTTAGTAGGGCTTCTTAATTCTTGTAACTCTTGTAACTCTTGTAACATATGAAACTTATATAACTCATGTAACTCACCTCCATGTTCTAAGTTAGTGGAGGTAGTGGTCTTTAATCAAAAAAGAGTTACACTAAGGACTAAGGAGTTACTAGTGGTCCTTAATTTAGGAGTTACAACTTTGGTTATAACATCCTAATTACAACTTGTTATAATTGAAGTGCAGGTTACATTAATTGATGTTAGTGGTCATGAAGACCATATTCTAACATTCTCCCACTTGGACAAATGACCACTTAAAGTTGAAGTTACAAGTAGATCACTCTTACATGGCCATAGACATAAAATATATTTACTCTACAAAGTTTCTAAAAATGGATCATGGCAGTTATATATTATATAACATCCTTCCATGTATCACATTTTAGTAACCCAATGTAGATAAATAAAATAAGGAAGAAATGCATAATGGTCCATGATGTTATTTACAATAATGTGCACAAAAATAAATAAATAACATCAAACCTTTTAATGTGTCCAATTCCTCAATTCTCTTGCAAGTCCCATAGAACTAACATGTTCCATAAACTTTTTCGGCGCCAATCCTTTTGTAAATGGGTCCGCAAGCATCATCTCAGTACTAAGATGTATGATGGACACTTTTTGCTGTTGAATCCTCTTGCGCACTATATAATATTTCAACTCAATGTGCTTGGATTTACTAGAGGATTTGTTGTTTTTAGCAAAATAAACTGCAGCAGAATTATCACAATATATGGTCATAGGCTTTGCAATAGAATCAATAATCTTAAGCCCAGACGCAAAATTCTGTAACCAAATTGCTTGAGATGTAGCCTCATGACATGCTATAAATTTCGCTTCCATTGTAGAAGATGCAATAATAGACTGCTTTACACTCTTCCATGAAATGGCTCCTCCAGCTAATATAAAAATATATCCTGATGTAGACTTCATAGACTTTTGACAACCCATAAAGTCAGAATCTGAGTATCCAACAATTTCAAGACGATCACTGTGTTTATAGGTGAGCATATAATCTTTAGTACCTTGAAGATACCGCATCACCTTTTTGACTGCTTTCCAGTGATTTAAATTTGGATTACTCTGGAACCTCCCAAGCATACCAACTACAAAACAAATATCTGGTCGTGTGCAAGTTTGTATTTACATTAGACTTCCCACGGTAGATGCATATGGAATTTTTTCCATCTGATGTTTCTCAAAAATATTTTGAGGAGATCGACTTTCAAATTTATCACCTTTGACTACAGGGGCTGGACTTGGATAACAACTTTGCATTTGAAATCTTTCAAGAACTTTGTTTATAAAAGATTTTTGAGATAATCCAAGAATACCTTTAGATCTATCTCTAAAAATCTCAATCCCAAGTACGAAGGATGCTTCTCCCGTATCCTTTATGTCAAAATTCTTTGAAAGATAATTTTTAGTGTTTTGCAATAAACTCAAATCACTAGTTGCAAGTAAAATATCATCTACATATAAAATCAAAAATATGAAATTACTCCCACTGACCTTTAGATATACACAATCATCAAGTGTATTTGCTTGAAAACCAAAGGTAGTAATGGTATCATGAAACTTAAGATACCACTGACGAGAAGCTTGTTTAAGACCATATATAGACTTTTTAAGCTTGCAAACTAGCTCTCCTTTTCTATATTCCTCAAAACCTTCAGGTTGCTCCATATAAATTTCTTCATTTAGATTCTCATTTAAAAAAGCTGTTTTCACATCCATTTGATGCAACTCTAAGTCAAAATGTGCTACTAATGCCATGAGAATTCTAAATGAGTCTTTCTTTGAAACAGGAGAGAAAGTCTCATTATAGTCAATACCTTCTCTTTGAGTGAATCCTTTTGCAACCAACCTAGCCTTATAACGGTCAATATTACCTTTTGAATCCCTCTTGGTCTTAAAGATCCAAACTTGGTTAGTTTTCATAGATGTCATTTCATTTTTCATAGCATCCATCCATTTATTAGATTCACTACTACTCATGGCTTGTGAAAACGTCAATGGATCTTCACAAATACTAGTTTCATCTAGTTCTTGCAAGAACACTAAGTAATCGTCCGAAATTGCAGATTTCTTTTGCCTTTCAGATCTACGCAAATTTTGAGGATTACTTTGTGTATTTAAATTCTTGGATTGATCAATAGAAATAGAATTTTCTTTATGAAGTGATGAAAAATCCTGAATATTTTCCCCTTGAGTATCTAAAATGGGAGAATCATTAGAGTCATTTTGTTCAGGATTCATGTTCACTTCTCTTTTTCTATTACTCCCACTATTATTTTCATGTTCCAAGAATTTTGCATTATTGGTTTCAATAATTCTCGTAGAATGATTAGGACAATAAAATCGATAACCTTTTGATCTTTCTGGATAACCAATAAAGAAAGAACTAATGGTTCTCGGATCCAATTTCTTTTCATGTGGATTGTAAAGTCTAGCTTCAGCCGGACAACCCCAAATATGTATATGATTTAAACTAGGTTTCCTACCAACCCATAATTCAAATGGTGTTTTAGAAACAACCTTTGTAGGAACTCTATTTAATATATACATGGCTGTCTTAATAGCTTCATTCCACAAAAATATTGGAAGAGTTGAGCCACTAATCATACTACGAGTCATATCCAACAATGTTCGATTACGCCTTTCAGCAACACCATTCTGCTGAGGCATTCCTGGCATTGTATATTGTGCAATAATTCCATTTTCTTGAAGGAATCTAGCAAATGACCCTAAATTACGACCACATTCGTCGTATTTGCCATAATATTCACCACATCTATCAGATCTCACAACTTTAATTTTCTTATCTAACTGATTTTCCACTTCTGCCTTGAAAATTTTAAATATAGTCAAGGCATCAGATTTTTCTTTAATCAGATAGATATAACCATAACATGAAAAATCATCAATAAAGGTGATAAAATATTTTTCTCCACTTATGCAGGAAGGAAAAGGTCCACAAATATCAGTATGAATAACTTCAAGAAGTCCAGAACTTCTAGTGACAGTTTTCTTTGTACTTTTAGTTTGCTTACCTTTAATGCAATCTATACAAGTACTAAAATCCATAAAGTCTAGAGTTTGTAAAACTCCATCCTTTACAAGTCGCTCAAGTCGGTCTTTAGAAATATGACCCAAGCGTTTGTGCCACAACATAGATGAAGTTTCAGAATTATGACTTCTTTTGGTGCCAACATTAACATTCACATGCAGGGTAAGAAGGGAGTTAGAGAAAGAAGAATCAAGATTTAATTTATATAAACCATCAAATAGAACTCCACAACCAATCTCAATATTTTTATTGAAAATAACAAGTGATTTATTCTTAAAATGAAAGGCATAACCAATTAAGTCTAAACGAGACAAAGAAACCAAATTTCTAGAAAACGAAGGTACATAAAAGGTATCATGAAGGTCAAGAAAGTAGCCAGAATCAAGAATAAGTCTATAGGTTCCAATGGCTTCAACTTTTGACAATTTTTTGTTCCCCATCATTATGGTCTTTTCCTTTGTCATTGGTTGACGGGTTGTAAGAAATCCCTGCAAGTTATTAGATACGTGAATGGTTGCACCAGAATCTAACCACCAAGTATTGGAAGGAACATTAATCAAATTGGTTTCAAAACACATAAATGAAAGGAAATTACCTTTCTTTGAAAACCAATTCTTTCGTTTCAAGCAATCTATTTGCTTATGTCCCTTCTTTTTGCAAAAGTAGCATCTTATGTTCACATCACCATTAACAGATGCAGTTTCACCTTTAACTTTATATGGTGGTTTAAAACCCTTTTTCTTGGTCTTTTTAAGTCTATCACCTTTATGACTTTGAGAGACCATATGGACCGCATGCAATCCTTCTCTTTTCAATCTCTCCTCTTCTTGCACACACATTGAAATGAGTTCATTCATAGTCCACTTGTCCTTTTGTGTATTATAAGTAATCTTGAATGGACCATACTCATGAGGAAGAGAATTGAGCACAAATTGCACCAAAAATGACTCAGAAATAGTCATTTCCAAAGTTCTAAGTTGTTCTGCCAAGTTATTCATTTCCAAAATGTGTTCTCGTACACCATTAGTCCCATCATATTTCTTAGTAGTCAAAGTAGCCATAAGCGTACCTGCCAATGCTTTGTCAGAAGTTTTAAATTGTTTTTCAATGGAAGCCATGAATTCTTTTGCCTTTGTGGATTCCGGAATTGATTTGCGAATATGGTTTGCAATTTTGCTTCTAATAATCATCAAACTTAGGCGGTTGGAACGCTCCCATGTCTCAAAGATTGCCTTGTCTACCTCAGAACTTTCTAAAGTGAGTAGTGGTGGCTCATCAATCCTTAAGCATAAGTCCAAGTCTAAGCACCCTAAGGTGATAAGAACTTGGTCTTTCCAATATGAATAGTTGGTCCCATTCAACTCTGGAATGTCAGCTAAACCACCTGAAAATGATGCTGGAGTAATTGCTAAAAATTTACACAAGAAAAATCATAAGATTACATATTAAGAGTAATCTAGTGCATCACCAAGCTTTTCTACCTTTGGGTTGAAAAGTTGACATGCTAGGGATTAACTCTAAAATAAGTGAGTAACCATTATTCACTTATAATCCACAATTTATAAGATCCATATGTTATATACCTTTGGGTAAATAACAAATCTATGATAAAAAATAACTATAGAAAATATATCACCTTTGGGTAATACATAATCTATAATTAATATAACCATAATGCTTATACAACCATCAATATTGGTTGATATATATATATTTTTTTAAATTGAGTCACTTTGGTGACACAACCTCATCAACCAAAACTCCATAAATAATGGTTGTATTAAACTTTTCATAGCCAAACAATACATTAATATGGCTGGAAATATTTTACTTCAATCTTGAAATCAAAGAATATGATGCTTGAAGAAAGATATGTTAGTAGATCAAAAAACAAAACATCATATTAAAATGTAAGATAATAGAACACATCATGATATAATATACTTCTTAAACAAAACTAATAAGAATCACCTTGAATGTAACTTAGAAGTATATCTATGAATGCAAACATAAAATTCATAAATCAAATGATTTAAGAGTATGACTTCAACCATGGCTCTGATACCACATGTTAGAAAATAAAAGGATCATTAGTCATACTCAAACATGAATAATATAAGATATAATATATCTCTTGTACCTTGAGACATGATGAACAAGGATGGTTCTTGATCTTCCCTCTCCTAACTCTCTTTTATGTTTGTGTATAGTGATGGGATAACACACAACTTAATCAAGTGGAGAGAGGGACCAAGGACCCTATTTATAGGCAATAGTATGACACTTCCTATCATAGGTCATTTAGTAGGGCTCCTTAATTTTTCCTCTTGTAACTCTTGTAACTCTTGTAACATATGAAACTTATGTAACTCATGTAACTCACCTCCATGTTCTAAGTTAGTGGAGGTAGTGGTCTTTAATAAAAAAAGAGTTACACTAAGGACTAAGGAGTTACTAGTGGTCCTTAATTTAGGAGTTACAACTTTGGTTATAACATCCTAATTACAACTTGTTATAATTGAAGTGTAGGTTACATTAATTGATGTTAGTGGTCATGAAGACCATATTCTAACAGTACGTCCATGCATACATAGGTGGAATGAGTTATGATATAGTTGGTAGCAATGATCGCAATGATACCGACATTGAAGTTGGGTTGGTCACAATGGCAACAACTATGCAGTCTTGTAAACTACTTTTATGGTTTGTTTGAAGAAGCAAGAAAATGGAAACTACTTTTGGGGTTTGACAATGTGGGCTTTTTTGCTGTTCCATTTTTTCCATTAAGCAAATGATGCCTACATGTATTCAAGCCGGATTCTGCGATTGATTTGGCAAGAAGAAATACATTGGATAATGTACAAAAATAAGGGACTAAAAAAGTCCATAAAAACCAATTGGAAAAAAAAATTAGCAAAATTGCAAAGATAAGAGATCCAAACAGGTAAGAGCATTCCCAATGTTTCACACTTAAAGAAAAAAAAAAGGTATGTCATATTACCAAATGTAATAGTATATCTTTAAATTTTCCTCACTATATCATGTCATGAGGTCTTGCTATGTTGATATGTCCATCATATATAGTGTCAACAAAACTGTCTTTTGCTGACAGTATGTTTAACATGTCGACTTAATAAGCGGGGGATAAATAGGCTTAATAAAGCATATGGTCTTGCTAAAGAAGGAGTAGATAGACTATCAGATTTCTTAGTCATGGCGGGTGCAGTAGTCGATTCAGTTTGAGATTTGTGAAGGAGATTAATGTAACGATCTCTTTATCAATATTGAACTTGTTGCTAAGTCTTTATTTTTGAAGAAATTTAAATTTGGTTTTTCCTTTCTAGGTGTTGATGAGTTCCTAAATAGTTGATAATTTGCCAGATTAGTTTGTTAGTATTTTATACGAGAACCATTTCTTTTACTTGTTTTCAAAACATCAATGTTTTATATTGTGGGAACCATGCACCTCAAGATCAAGTAAAAATCTAAATAATCTTCTAGAATGCTCTCTACAAAATACATATAAAAATTATTCACATGGTGCATGTGGTCCAGATTGGTCTGATTAGAGTTGTGAACATTGCCCTGAAGACTGACTTGAAGCGTGATTCAACTACTCTCTTACGATTTTAATTTAAATGGACATGTGGAATTTAAAGTGCATTTTATATGGCTTTTCTGTTTCTGTTGTTTCCTCTTGGACTCAAATGAGTTGTAAACGGTAAACCAAGGCATGGAAATACTAGAAAAGAAAAACAATGCTTAAAAATATAAACAAAATTAGTGTAAGACAATTTTATTTAGATTTATACTAATATCCTCCAAAGAGGCATCTTTATTAATACTTTGATTTGTCTCTTATAAGATAACAAATAATAGGAAAAGCAATCCATTAAGGATTTGTTGCGCTCCTTATTTCGCCAGTTTGAATATGATTTTGAGGGGACGAACATCAGTTAGAGCCAAACGTCTTTGCCCATTTTGATAAACAATGCCAACATTTTTGCAAACAACTTCGCAGTCCTCGCAAACTGTGGGACAATACACGAGCTTGTAACCGTATTCGTACCTTTCAATCTTGAACCAATTGCCAAGACCATCAGAATTAGTATCACCGAAAACCCCTCCGACTCCCACAAAGTATTTCCCAGTAGATTCGTCATAGTCATTGAGCTTCCAGATTGTGGATTCCCCACACCTTTCTGGGTAAGAGAATTCGATGTTCAAATCAGTGGAAAGTGGAATGATTCCACTTTTCGTCTCGTTTTGTGGATAAAATGTTACTGGAAGGCCATTTCTGATCTCTTTTAACTCCTGGACTACACCCAAAGGACACGTATAGTTTCCTATTCCGGATAATGTCAATCCACCAGCTCTGCCTGCGCGGATATCGGCAGGGAGGATGTAGTAGTAGTCATCTACCTTGAGGTTCTTTCCTCCTGCATCTAGCACCGGTTCTAGTGATGCATCAACTGAATTGCTGTAAATACAAAAGAGGAAGAATGAAAGGAAAAGAACAATTGTCTTCATTTTTTGGCAAGTCGTATAATAAAAGAATTAAAGAAATTAGGTGTTTTTGTTGCAGGAAATGGCTGATCACACAGCTTGAATTTAAATAGCTCAGGAAATTCACTTTCCATGTTGGATCTGTGGGAAGCCATAACTACGATTGGATCGATTTTGACTGGATTTAGTTAGTATCATATACGTACTGCGAAGATAGAAAGACAGTTATAGTGCTTCATCACCAGCCATTGGGTAAAAAAAATATTATCTTGAACATTTTCATTTTTCTAAAGAAGTCATCTTGAGCTGCTTTCTTCAAAATATTTGGACGCGAAAGTCGAAAAGCTTGGTGAACAGAAGGAAACAAAAGAAATAAAAAGAAACCATAACTAAGATTGGATTGATTTTGACTGGATTTAGTTAGTATCATTTGCTGCTGAGATAGAGCCAGTTTTAGTGCTTCATCACCAGCCATGCATTTGATAAAATCCCAATGACAAAAAGATCTTAGTTAGTTATCTCTGATCTTGAACTGTTTTATTATTTTTTTCAAAACAAAAAAGAATTCATCTTGAGCTGCTTTTCGTTCAAGATCTTAATGCAATTTCTTAGTTGAAAGTAAAAAATCTTGGTGACCAGAATGAAATAAAAGGCAATATGAAGTCAATTCGAGCTTGGTGCACTATTCCGCACTTTTTGTTTCTTTTTAGCCTAATGTTTTAAGAATGAGCTTGATAGATTCATCCAAAGCAAGGTTCCTTACATATTTCATCTAAATTAGTTGACAACATTTTTACTTTTGTATGCTATAATTTTAATATTTATTTTTCTACAATAAACATATTTTTAATTTTAATTTTCACTAACAATATCTTTATTTTAGAAATTTTAATAATTTCTAAAAACTATTATTTTAAAAATTATTTTAATAATTTTCCTAAGAACTATTCGGGCCAAAGATGCATCGAGTGAACTTATCTTGTCAACGTGGATTGGCCTGTTTAGCTATTTCAGTTCCCGTTTGTACTCATATTGTCAACATAGATTGGCCAGTTGAGCTGCTTTTGACTGGATTCAGTTACTGCCGTGCTCCAGAGAGAGCAACTTATAGTGCTTCATCACCAGCCATTTGGTGAAGTTTTATGAAATCGATTCCACAGCTTTTATAGTTGATTCGAATTTTGGGTTGCATGTTTGGTGTGTTATGCGGTCGACCACATCGTTCTTACGGTCAACTGGACATTTAGTTCATCGTCCGCAAATTGTCCAGTGCACTCTGGTATACTTGCGGATGATGGTGCGGTCGACCACATGACTCTTGAGTGAGATTTTAACAGTCATGTTTATGACCATTGTAACACACATATAAATACCAATATATTTAAAAAACTCGGTATGACCATTGTAACACACATATAAATACCAATATGAGCAAATATTTGATACATAATCATTATAGAACATCTTCGAAATATTGTCAAATCCTTTCTAAACATCTACATTGTGAAAATTATTCAAGTATGGTCTCATACATTTATAGGTGTTCTTGAGCAGTCTTGTGAAGCAATTACTCAAAGAGATCGTAGAACTGCATTTTGATATAGCCTGACAATTAAGGCCATATCTATATCAAATCATCTTATTCATTTCTTGTAAATTTATTCAAGGTTGCATTTAGCTTAAAAGTATAAGGGTTAAACTGAACCTTGAATTGAAAATAATTGTGATTATCTTGTTTCTGTGTATTTCATTAATTATTGTATTGGAGATAGTAGTAAAATCAAGGTTGTATTGTAAAGCTCTAGGAGTTGAGTTAACTTGTTTGTGTTAGAGGTTTCGTGTAAAACCCTAAGGTGAGTTTGGTGAGACTCTTTAGTAATATCTTATACTTGATTAGTGAAAGGTTTTGTGAAATCGTTGAGTAGATAACTCAAGGTAGTGGATTAGGTTTTGTTGGACAAATCGAACCACTATAAATACTTTTGTTCCTTGTTTTATTTTACACACACAAATTACACCCCAAGTGTTTCATTTTTGTTGTTTTAGAAGTGCATAATCAAATTAGGTTGCAAAAATCGGATAAAGCCTAATTCACCCCCTCTTAGGTTTTTCAATATATTAATTATATAATGTATGGATTATCATGGAGGCTAAATCCAATCCAAAGTAATTTCATAATATAAAATATGCTTTGAATTTCACATCATTGATAATAATATAAAATATATATAATATAGTTAATAAATTCTTTGAGATTGTAATTTTCTTTAAAATGAAATAAAAATGTATTATTTATGTCATTGGATGGGACCCATATGTGGGGTTAAAAAAAGTTTTGAGAGATATTTTAATGAAAAATTGAAAAAATAATTTTGAGGTTCAGATCAAATATAGCCGAAGGTCAATTTCTCTTCAGACAGTCATTCACCCAGTAGGGCAATTGAATTTATTCAATTTAATTTATGGGACTTTCTAAAGTTTCACTTAAGGCGATGCACAATACTTTATAATATTTATTGATAACTTCTCTAGTCTGAAGAAGAATGATGAAGTATTGGAAAAATATATATATATATATATATATATATATATATATATATATATATATATATGTGCTACGGTACAGAAAACAATTGTGGCAAGAGCTTTGCAACAAACTACTTTGATGTTGGGAGTTCATTCATAGATTTTGTGCTAAGTTTAGTGTTTTGCTCATCGCACAATACAATATAAGAGAATTTAACCAGAATATCCCACCTTTTTCAATTTGTATCTAAAATAACATTACTTTTGGGATTTCTACCAAAATAACTCTAAACGTTTTTTCGAAAAACGTCAATGGCCAGATAAGGTGAAGACGTGTCTGCCAATCACGTCGACAACATTCGCAGACACGTCCAAGCTTCAACAAAAACCAAGACGTAGATGAGAGGCAAGTGGAGTATTGATGTCTCTGGTAGGTATGTCGCCAAGGAAGGCAAAACACGAGCAAAGCTCTGCAGATGATAAGACTAAACATTTGATGTGTCAACAAAACTGTCTTTTGCCGACAGTATGTTTAATATGGTGACTTAATAAGCAGGGATAAACAGGCTTGATTTTAACAAGGGTGCAAGGGAGTTCAATAATGAAGCATATGGTCTTACTAAAGAATGACTTGATAGACTATCAGATTTCTTAGTCATGGCGGGTGCAGTAGTCGATTCAGTTTGAGATTTGTGAAGGAGATTAATGTAACGATCTCTTTATCAATATTGAACTTGTTGCTAAGTCTTTATTTTTGAAGAAATCTAAATTTGGTTTTTCCTTTCTAGGTGTTGAAATTCAGTATGAGTTCCTAAATAGTTGATAATTTTCCCATTATTTATTTTAAAACAAAAAGAAAGAGTTTCAATCTTTAATTGACTATATATTAAGCGAATTCTTGGTTCTTTCATCCCAACATATTTTGGAAAAGCGGTCGCTGTTGCACTTGTACGTAGTTCATAAAGGCAAAATTGACATAATAATTTTCTTCCAAATATTGAAAACGCACAAGTAGGGCTTTATTATATATTATTGTTAATATTTTAGTAATATAGCATGGTTTCACTAAGCGGCCATACTATGGAAACATAATACATACATAAACATACTCCTAGTCGCATGGGTTGTTTTATTCAGGCAAACATTATTTATTTATAAACATACTCCTACTCCATGCGATGATTGATTATTTAGCAGCAGTTGGGAGGCTAATTGAGATCAAAGACTCTTTGACACATCACGGGCCATGGCCATCAATGTGGGAGACAGACTACTCTCATCCAAGGTCATTATTGCCCGAACTTTCGCGTCAATGCCCTTGCTAATTGTCATACTGGAGCTGCATCCGTTCCAAGAATCTGTATGGAAATTAGTTTGTTGATCCAACATATTCTCAATGCAATCCCAGTCAACCGTTTGATAATGGCCATCTTCACGGATTTCAGTGTAGACCTGTAGCGAGCCAAAGAAAATTCTTTTATGAATTAAATCTTAAGTCAAATTATATAGTTTATATACACAAATAATAACTTACGTGGTTCCCAGAAGTGCCTTGGGTAGTGTGCCAAGAAAGCATCCAATCACAGGGAGTGTCATCAAAGTTCGTGCCGCTATATACAACAGCCTCTTTAGAAGCACTCCTAGAGCCAACGTGCTGAAATACAACCCACTGCCCATTTTGAATTTGTTGTGGGTAAGATGTCAGCATTTGACCTTTCCAATTGTGTCTGAGATTGAATGTCATGTCATCTCCAGTGCCATTGTACATTATGACGACCGTTGAGGTACTTCTTTCCAAGCCCGGAGCTGGAGTGAGTTTCTGCGTAAAGTCCTTCACTTTCTCCAATATTCCATCTGCATTCATGCACAGCAAAGCTGCTTCTGCCCTATCTTTAGTGGTTATTTTGGAGACATGTGGTCGAGTTTTTCTCACAGTTTCGTTCGTCACTGGGCTTCCAAACACCTTACACGCCATGCTAGCTGCTTCAAAACAACTTGTTTGTTATTGTTTGGGGGTGGTGTGGAATTGGATTGAATCCTTGCCGTGTATTTATAGGAGGAGCGGTAGGGTAGTCTGGCAGCTAAACTAACGGGAAAATTATTTATTAATCAAGAAACACACACATATATATATTTCTTTCGTTTCGCCTATTTTATTTTCTATCTTCTCACCAATTTTTTCTGCATATAAAAATTTTAAAAACTCATTGTGAAAATGACTGACTATCCACGAATTTGCCATTTTATTAACTTATTTATGAAAGCTTAAAAATCACGCGTGCTATTAGATTAGATTATGCCAAAATTACTATTGCAACCCCAAATAATAATAATAGTACTCTCATGCTCGGTTATGTGGTCGGTGAGACCAACTAAAAGATATAGACCATTTTTTATTTTAAAACAAATGTATATATAGTGTCGTAATATATTGAACAATAATTTTGAACCAAAAAAATGAAAAAAAATAAAAATATTATAAAAAGTTACTATATTATCAAAAATTTTATTTAAACACTAGTTTAAGAAATAAAAACACAATCTCAATATTGAACCATTTATTTTCATAAATACATTATCATTTTGTTGTTCATTTATCATTTTGGTATGTTGACTTGTTCAATTATTTTTATAAAAGTTCATATATAACTTCACAATAAGTAAAAGAAATGAAACAATAATGCAAATATTGTAAATAGAAAAATGAACAATTAGTATCAATTTACTTTTTGAGCGATTTAAGTTTATATGATTTGAATATAACATTCATGAAAACAAATAGAAAAAATATTTGTTCCAATATAAATTACGATTAACTTTATTTATGATAGGCAGATGAGGCAGCTATTTTTGGAGTACCCAATATTTTTATATACCCTAGTTAATTATTTTAGAGTCCAAAATATTATTAAATTTTCCAGATTCCTAATCATTGTCTGATTTTCTTCCGCTATGTTCGGATGCAGGGCTTCATTTTCATTAATAAAACCCTGCTTTTCATTTTTTTTTTTGAAAATTTTTCATAATAATTTTTTTTAGAGTCCAAAAATATTATTAAATTTTCCAGATTTTTGAAAAATTTAGGGCTTCAACATTTTTATATACCATAGTTAATTATTTTAGAATCCAAATATTATTATATGCTTTTGATTTTTGAAAATTTAGGGCTCAATATTTTTATATACCCTAAATGTTGGGAGTTCATTCATAGATTTTGTGCTAAGTTTAGTATTTTCCACATCGCACAATACAATATAATCCTTTGTAAATGGAGTCACTGAGTGCAAGAATCAATATAATCCTTTGTAAAATGGAGTCACTGAGTGCAAGAATCAATATAATCTTTGCTACGGGTCATTGGAATCTAGTAAACTTCTTTCTCAATACTCACCGACTTGAAGGATTCCGAGTCATTAGTCAATATGACCAGCAGCAGCTATGTTTTACTTTAATTCTTTATTTTTCATTTTCTCTTTGCAAATCAATTAATTTCCTACAAAATAATAATAAAATTGTAATATAGTCCAAAATAATTTTTTTTTGACAAATAATATTATTCTTTTCCTCTCTCATTTTATTAGCATAAATTAATATTTATTTTTATTCTTTGATTATTTTAATATTCTTTTAATGAATATACAAATAAAATATAAATTGGAGAAACCATTTATAATTTAATAGGAGCATACGTAACAATTTAATTTTATATATGTCAAATACATAAAATAACAAGTTTAGATTCTTGTTGATGGTTCTATGGAATCATGTGCGGATTACTTTTTGCTGGTGTTTTGAGGAATCTTTTGATTTCTGTTGGTAGAATGATCTGGTCCGATGATTGTTGTGATTCCCAGTCATTATCTTCTTTTGTTTTTATTTTATTTTTATTTTGAAAGCTGATTCCTAATCCTTATCTGATTTTCTTCCGCTATGTTTGGATGCAGGGCGTCATTTTCATTAATAAAACCCTGCTTTTCATTTATTTTTTTTTGAAAAACTGTATCCAATGTTATCCATATTCTTCTTAATTTTTTTTTGTATTATTCTTTGATACATTTGCCGAATGTTGTCTTTCGATCAAAAATTTGATGAAATCATTTTTTTAAAAAGGAAATCTCAAAAAAGACAACATTCAACAATATTTGAAATATTAGATATAATAAAAGTTGATAAAAAATAGGCCTACGAATGGATAAAATTTCAAAAAAAATGGATAAAAATATATTAAATATATATATATGGTGCAAGTAAAAGTTCCTATTTAGTTTATTTAGTGTAGTCACTAATAAATACAACTTATACACTTAATTAGTTAAACAAACTCAGGTAATATCGTGAGTTTGGATTATAATTTCAAATTTATCATGTTTTTATATAAAAAATTGATTTGTTATTTAAATTTTGTACAGCATGAAAAAAAATGCTCGGTTATGTGGTCGGTGAGACCAACTAAAAGATATAGACCATTTTTTTATTTTAAAACAAATGTATATATAGTGTCGTAATATATTGAACAATAATTTTGAACCAAAAAAATGAAAAAATAAAAATATTATAAAAAGTTACTATATTATCAAAAATTTTATTAAACACTAGTTTAAGAAATAAAAACACAATCTCAATATTGAACCATTTATTTTTCAATAAATAACATTATCATTTTGTTGTTCATTTATCATTTTGGTATGTTGACTGTTCAATTTTTTTATAAAAGTTCATATATAACTTCACATAAGTAAAAGAAATGAAACAATAATGCAAATATGTAAATAGAAAATGAACAATTAGTATCAATTTACTTTTTGAGCGATTTAAGTTTATATGATTTGAATATAACATTCATGAAAACAAAATAGAAAAATTTGTTCCAATATAAATTACGATTAACTTTATTTTATGATAGGCAGATGAGGCAGCTATTTTTGGAGTACCCAATATTTTTATATACCCTAGTTAATTTTTTAGAGTCCAAAATATTATTAAATTTTCCAGATTCCTAATCATTGTCTGATTTCTTCCGCTATGTTCGGATGCAGGGCTTCATTTTCATTAATAAAACCCTGCTTTTCATTTTTTTTTGAAAAATTTTTCATTAATAATTTTTTTTTAGAGTCCAAAATATTATTAAATTTTCCAGATTTTTTGAAAAATTTAGGGCTTCAACATTTTTATATACCATAGTTAATTATTTTAGAATCCAAAATATTATTATATGCTTTTGATTTTTGAAAATTTAGGGCTCCATATTTTTATATACCCTAAATGTTGGGAGTTCATTCATAGATTTTGTGCTAAGTTTAGTATTTTCCACATCGCACAATACAATATAATCCTTTGTAAAATGGAGTCACTGAGTGCAAGAATCAATATAATCCTTTGTAAAATGGAGTCACTGAGTGCAAGAATCAATATAATCTTTGCTACTGGTCATTGGAATCTAGTAAACTTCTTTCTCAATACTCACCGACTTGAAGGATTCCGAGTCATTAGTCATATGACCAGCAGCAGCTATGTTTTACTTTAATTCTTTCCTTTTCTCTTTGCAAATCAATTAATTCCTACAAAATAATAAATAAAATTGTAATATAGTCCAAAATAATTTTTTTTGACAAATAATATTATTCTTTTCCTCTCTCATTTTATTAGCATAAATTAATATTTATTTTTATTCTTTGATTATTTTAATATTTTTTAATGAATATACAAATAAAAAATAAATTGGAGAAAACATTTATAATTTAATAGGAGCATACGTAACAATTTTAATTTTATATATGTCAAATACATAAAATAACAAGTTTAGATTTTTGTTGATGGTTCTATGGAATCATGTGCGGATTACTTTTTGCTGTGTTTTGAGGAATCTTTTGATTTCTGTTGGTAGAATGATCTGGTCCGATGATTGTTGTGATTCCCAGTCATTATCTTCTTTTTGTTTTTATTTTATTTTATTTTGAAAGCTGATTCCTAATCCTTATCTGATTTTCTTCCGCTATGTTGGATGCAGGGCGTCATTTCATTAATAAAACCCTGCTTTTCATTTATTTTTTTGAAAAATGTATCCAATGTTATCCATATTCTTCTTAATTTTTTTTTATTTTTTTTTGTATTATTCTTTGATACATGCCGAATGTTGTCTTTCGATCAAAAATTTGATGAAATCATTTTTTTAAAAGGAAAATCTCAAAAAAAGACAACATTCAACAATATTTGAAATATTAGATATAATAAAAGTTGATAAAAAATAGGAACGAAAATGGATAAAATTTCAAAAAAAATGGATAAAAAATATATTAAATATATTATATATGGTGCAAGTAAAAGTTCCTATTTAAGTTTATTTAGTGTAGTCACTAATAATAAACTTATACAACTAATTAGTTAAACAAACTCAGGTAATATCGTGAGTTGGAATTATAATTTCAAATATTATCATGTTTTATATAAAAAATGATTGTTTAATTTAAATTTTGTACCCCATGAAAAAAAAGAAAAAAAAAACTAAAAAACAAGCCAATTCAAAAATTGAACAAACTCAAAGAAAATATAACATACAAATTTAGATCACATCAGAAAACAATCCATCGTATAGTGGAAAACTAGAACGACAAGGAAGCAAGTCATCATCTTATCATCGTCCTAATCACCGAGCAATGAAACTTTTGAAGGAAAAGAAAAATACATAAAACAAGAACGCGAAACCCAATTGACAAAAGACTTCAGTTGTAAAATGAATTGAAGTATAACACTTATAATAAAAATTACAGATATCCAATTATAAAAGAAGATAAAATAGAACAAATTCTAATCTTTATTTACGTCAGAAGATGAAGTAGAATAAATTCTAATCTTTAAAATGATGTAGAATTTATTCCAATATTTGTTTACACTTTCTAAAATAAAATATATTCGAATTTAAATTTGAAGAAAACCGTCAAATTGACATGGCCTTATATATTAATTTGAATAACGGTTTTTGGCTGAAGCATTAAATATAGCATGTTATCTAGCGAATTAATTACTTCCCTATTAGCAAAGTCACTTACTGATCAATCAGCTTTCAGAATTTTTTGTTGCACCACCTATTAGCATGTCGAAGATGGCAAGCTTCATTTTATAGTGAAAAATGGTATCTTCTTGGGATATGCGATGGTGTTAAAGTCTTTATCATTAGTAGAAATTTAATCTTTAATAAAAAGTAATTACTGGATGAAATGAATGTATTCTCTGAATATGTAGAACAAACATATTCAGCTTGGGATTCTTCTGCAGTCTTGAAATTATTTATTGGGATTATTAATATATATATAATATATATTATATATATAAGTCATAAATATTTTATGTCTAATTTTGATTAGTAACAAGCATTGATGATAACTAATTGTTAAGTCTAAGCTCGAAGTTTCAAATTTCAAGGAAGATCACACGTATCAAGTGTTCATTCAAGACAAAATTTTTGGAATAATATGAATTAGAGGTTTGTTTTTGGTTTTAGATGTTGATATCATTTATATATCTCAAGTTTATCTCTATGAGTAATAGTTATGGTTGCTCAATGAACTTAAAACTTTTCAAAATGAGTTCATAAGTTAAAATATGATTTGGTATTTGAAATTTTTAAAATACAGTGTATATGTTTAAAAGTTTTATGAAATCAATTCTACAACATTCAAAGTTGATTGAAATTTGGGTGCGTTGCTTTGTTGCGTTTGGTGCGGTTAATCTAACTGCATGTGCGGGTCTTTCATATCGTCATACGTTGATTGGACACTCAGTTCATCGTGCACAAATTGTCCAGAGCACTCTAATATACTTGTGGATGATAGTGCGGACGATCGCCTTTAATACAGTTGACTACATGACTCTGAATGAAATTTTAACAGTTATTTTTATGATCGTTATAACACACTTATAAATACCTATATGTTTGAAAAACTTGGTAGAACGATTTAAAGGATTACGAGATATTGTCAAAAATCGAAAGGTAAAAAGCTCATAGATATGATTTTTTCAACAAAAAAAAAAAAAAAAGAAAGAAAGAAAAGAAGAGAAAGAAAATAGAAAATCGAAAAAAAAGAGATATCGTGGTTAAGGTTTTTTGTTCAAGAGATGGTAATTCATTCTCAATTTAAACTCTTGAAATATTTTGTATATTCTTATTCTTCGTTTGTAGCCAAATCCGAAACTTAACATTACAAGCTAAAAGTCCTATTTGACCAAAATCGATCAAAAGTTTTCATAATTAGTGGAGAATATGTGAGTATACAAATTATAAGTTGTGTTGAGAAACTAAGAATGTATTTTACATAATTTAAGATTTTGACAACAAAGTCTTTTAATTTTTAAGATTTGTTAAAATTTTTCTTTCAAAAAGACTTTGTAAAGGGGCTTCGTAAGTCAATATCAGACCGCTTGAACATACATAAATACAAAAAAACATTTTTCACATAAAAAAAAGGACAACCAAGCATTTGAAGAAATTATGGTTAACAACTATCAAATAAAAGTCTTTTTGAAACTATGATTTCATAGTTATCAGATAAGAGATAACTATGATTTTTTTTTTTTTTTTTTTGTTGTATTGGAACTTCACAAATGGCTGGTGATGAAGCACTATAAGTTGCTCTCTCTGGAGCACGGCACAACTGAATCAGTCAAAATCAGCTCAACTGGCAATCTATGTTTGACAATATGAGTACAAACGGGAACTGAAAATAGCTAAACAGGCCAATCCACGTTGACAAGATAAGTTCACTCGATCCATCTTTGGCCCGAATAGTTCTTAGGAAAATATTAAAATAATTTTAAAATAATAGTTTTTAGAACTTATTACAAATTTAAAATAAAGATATTGTTAGTGAAAATTTAAATTAAAAATATGTTTATTATAGAAAAATAAATATTAAAATTATAGCATACAAAAGTAAAAATGTTGTCAACTAATTCTTTTTTGTTTTGAAAAAAATAATAAACAGTTCAAGATCAGAGATAACTAATTAAGATCTTTTTGTGATTGGGATTTTATCAAATGCATGGCTGGGTGATGAAGCACTAAAACTGGCTCTATCTCAGCAGCAAATGATACTAACTAAATCCAGTCAAAATCAGTTATGCTTTCTTTTCATTTCTTGTTCCTTCTGTTCACCAAGCTTTTCGACTTCCGCGTCCAAATATTTTGAAGAAATTACCACTAATATCTAGAACTAAAAGCAGCTCAAGATGAATTCTTTTTTTTTTTGAAAAAAATAATAAAACAGTTCAAGATCAGAGATAACTAACTAAGATCTTTTTGTGATTGGGATTTTATCAAATGCATGGCTGGTGATGAAGCACTAAAACTGGCTCTATCTCAGCAGCAAATGATACTAACTAAATCCAGTCAAAATCAATCCAATCTTAGTTATGCTTTCTTTTCATTTCTTTTGTTTCCTTCTGTTCACCAAGCTTTTCGACTTTCGCGTCCAAATATTTGAAGAAATTACCACTAATATCTAGAACTAAAAGCAGCTCAAGAAGACTTCTTTAGAAAATGAAAATGTTCAAGATAATATTTTTTTTTACCCAATGGCTGGTGATGAAGCACTATAACTGTCTTTCTATCTTCGCAGTACGTATATGATACTAACTAAATCCAGTCAAAATCGATCCAATCGTAGTTATGGCTTCCCACAGATCCAACGTGGAAAGTGAATTTCCTGAGCTATTTAAATTCAAGCTGTGTGATCAGCCATTTCCTGCAACAAAAACACCTAATTTCTTTAATTCTTTTATTATACGACTTGCCAAAAAATGAAGACAATTGTTCTTTTCCTTTCATTCTTCCTCTTTTGTATTTACAGCAATTCAGTTGATGCATCACTAGAACCGGTGCTAGATGCCGGAGGAAAGAACCTCAAGGTAGATGATTACTACTACATCCTCCCTGCCGATATTCGAGCAGGCAGAGCTGGTGGATTGACATTATCCGGAATAGGAAACTATACGTGTCCTCTGGGTGTCGTCCAGGAGTTAAAAGAGATCAGAAATGGCCTTCCAGTAACATTTTATCCACAAAACGAGACAAAAAGTGGAATCATTCCACTTTCCACTGATTTGAACATCGAATTCTCTTACCCAGAAAGGTGTGGGGAATCCACAATCTGGAAGCTCAATGACTATGACGAATCTACTGGGAAATACTTTGTGGGAGTCGGAGGGGTTTTCGGTGATACTAATCCTGATGGTCTTGGCAATTGGTTCAAGATTGAAAGGTACGAATACGGTTACAAGCTCGTGTATTGTCCCACAGTTTGCGAGGACTGCGAAGTTGTTTGCAAAAATGTTGGCATTGTTTATCAAAATGGGCAAAGACGTTTGGCTCTTACTGATGTTCGTCCTCTCAAAATCATATTCAAACTGGCGAAATAAGGAGCACAACAAATCCTTAATGGGTTGCTTTTCCTATTATTTGTTATCTTATAAGAGACAAATCAAAGTATTAATAAAGATGCCTCTTTGGAGGATATTAGTATAAATCTAAATAAAATTGTCTTACACTAAATTTGTTTATATTTTTAAGCATTGTTTTTCTTTTCTAGTATTTCCATGCTTTGGTTTACCGTTTACAACTCACTTGAGTCCAAAAGGAAACAACAGAGACAGAAAAGCCATATAAATTACTGAACCATTATAAAATGAACTTTAAATTCCACATGTCCATATAAATTAAAATCGTAAGAGAGAAGTTGAATCACGCTTCAAGTCAGTCTTCAGGATGTTCACAACTCTAATCAGACCAATCTGGACCACATGCACCATGTGAATAATTTTTGTATGTATTTTGTAGAGAGCATTCCAGAAGATTATTTAGATTTTTACTTGATCTTGAGGTGCATGGTTCCCACAATATAAAACATTGATGTTTTGAAAACAAGTAAAAGAAATGGTTCTCGTATAAAATACTAACAAACTAATCTGGCAAATTATCAACTATTTAGGAACTCATCAACACCTAGAAAGGAAAAACCAAATTTAAATTTCTTCAAAAATAAAGACTTAGCAACAAGTTCAATATTGATAAAGAGATCGTTACATTAATCTCCTTCACAAATCTCAAACTGAATCGACTACTGCACCCGCCATGACTAAGAAATCTGATAGTCTATCTACTCCTTCTTTAGCAAGACCATATGCTTTATTAAGCCTATTTATCCCCCGCTTATTAAGTCGACATGTTAAACATACTGTCAGCAAAAGACAGTTTTGTTGACACTATATATGATGATGGACATATCAACATAGCAAGACCTCATGACATGATATAGTGAGGAAAATTTAAAGATATACTATTAAATTTGGTAATATGACATACCTTTTTTTTTTCATTAAGTGTGAAACATTGGGAATGCTCTTACCTGTTTGGATCTCTTATCTTTGCAATTTTGCTAATTTTTTTTTTCCAATTGGTTTTTATGGACTTTTTTAGTCCCTTATTTTTGTACATTATCCAATGTATTTCTTCTTGCCAAATCAATCCCAGAATCCGCTTGAATACATGTAGGCATCATTTGCTTAATGGAAAAAATGGAACAGCAAAAAAGCCCACATTGTCAAACCCCAAAAGTAGTTTCCATTTTCTTCCTTCTTCAAACAAACCATAAAAGTAGTTTACAAGACTGCATAGTTGTTGCCATTGTGACCAACCCAATTTCAATGTCGGTATCATTGCGATCATTGCTACCAACTATATCATAACTCATTCCACCTATGTACGCATGGACGTACAACATATGAAGATAATAGAGAAATCAATTTTAGCTTAGCAAGAAAGATTATAAGTAGCCGATCATGGGTACTGCCATAGTCGTGTGATATAACAGTAAATCAACTAATTTTTATGTTATTTAATGTAAATAATTTGATTAAAATTCAAATGATCTATTTTCTTTTATGAATATTTTTAGTTTCCCCTCTTATTTATTTGTTTGCATAATATTTTAAAAATAATTGGTCAGGGATCTAACTCAAAAGAAGAAGAATACCAACAGAAAAACAAAAAAAAAAGTGACCATTAGACCGCCACATCAATCAACGCCACAACAGCCCCTCGTTAGCAGCCCCATCACCACTTAATCTAATCCCCAACCTTAATCAATCCAACTGTTGACAGAAGAGCCGATCTCTGTTTACACATTCCCATTCCCATGTTTTTTTAAAAAATAAAAAATAAAAATAAAAAGGCAAAGTAGCTTGTATTAATAATGAAGGAAATTTTTTTTTTTTTTTGTGCTGTTCACCAAACTTTCCGACTTTCGAGTCGAAGAATTTTGAATAAATTACCACTAAGAACTAAATGCGGCTAAAAAATAAAAATAAAAATGTTCAAGATCATATATAATCTTGGTGCTTTTTTATACTTGGAACTTTACCAAATGGCTGGTGATGAAGCACTATAACTGGCTCTATCTCAGCAGCATATGGCACTAGCTAAATCCAGTCAAAACAAAAAATAAAATAAAAAATAGGACACTAGATAAATCCAGTCAAAATCAATCCAATCTTAGTTATGGTTTCCCACAGATCCAACATAAAAAGTGAATTTCCTAAGCTACTTAAATGCAAGCTCTGATCAACCATTTTATGCATCAAACACATAATTGCATTCTGGTATTAAGACTTGCCAAAAAATGAAGACAATTGTTCTTTTCCTTTCATTCTTTCTCTTTTGTATTTGCAGCAATTCAGTTGATGCATCAGTAGAACCTGTGCTGGACGCTGGAGGAAAGAACCTCCGGGCAGACGCATACTACTACATTCTGCCCGCCGATATTCGTGAAGGCAGAGCTGGTGGGTTGACATTATCCGGCATTGGAAACTCTATGTGTCCCCTTGGTGTAGTTCAGGAGTCATACGAGACAAGAAATGGCCTTCCACTAAGATTTTATCCACAACAAGAGACAAGAAGGGGCACCAATATTATTCCACTATCCACTGATATGAACATCAAATTTGCTTACCCAGAAAGGTGTGGGGAATCAACAATATGGAAGCTCAACGACTATGACGAATCAACTGGGAAATACTATGTGGGAGTTGGAGGGGTTTTCGATGATACTAATCCTGATGGTCTTGGCAATTGGTTCAAAATTGAAAGGTACCAATATGGTTACAAGCTCGTGTATTGTCCCACCGTTTGCGAGGATTGCGAAGTTATTTGCAAAAATGTTGGTATTGTTTATCAAAATGGACAACGACGTTTAGCTCTAACTGATGCTCGCCCTTTCAAAATCATATTCAAACTGGCGAAATAAGGAGAATAAGAGACTCAATGTGTTGCTTTTATTAGTTATTTGTTCTCTTATAAAAGACAAATTTAACAATTAATAAAGATGCCCCTCAACCTGGAGGATATTACAAATTTTCTTACACTAAATTTGTTTATATTTTTAAGCATTGTTTTTCTTTTCTAGTATTTTCATGGTTCGGTTTACCGTTTACAACTCATTTGAGTCCAAGAGGTAGCTCTGGAGCCACTGTCAGGGTAACAACAGAAACAGAAAAGCCTTATTAGTCTCAAGCCATTACTGAACGCTTATAAAATGCACTTTAAATTCCAAAAGTCCAATTAAATTAAAATCGTAAGAGAGTAGTTGAATGACTCCTGAGCTTAATCTTAAGGGAAATGTCCACAACTCTAATCAGACCATTCTGGACCACATGCACCATGTGAATAATTTTTGTATAGAGTATTCTAGAAGATTGTTTATATTTTTTGCACAAATGAAAATAACTAACTAACTGAATTTTCGAAAATAATAATAATTCAAGTACAAAAGTTTAATTTTTGAAAATTTAGGTGTCACGGATAGTTTACCCTTATAGTGATATACATAATGAATTTTTATGTAATTAAATTTATATTCATTGGATGGATAAAAATTCTTTAAACTAATAAATTACTAATTTATCAATTAATTAATACCTCTCTAAATTAATAAAATTTCATGGCCCTGAATTATTAATTCAGGAAACATTATCTAGATGACACTTACACATTTTACAAATCTAGTTTTTGCACTTCAATTTTTTCTGTCTAACTTAAACACTCAAACTTTATAAATAAAAACATCATTTTTGCACTTTTATCTAAAATTTTGTTATATTATTGTTGTGGTCCTTTATCAAAAACATAACTATTAAAGAAAAGAAATGGTAGTAAAAGGAATGAACAACAAACTTTAATACTCCCTCCACCCCGAATTGAATTGAATGCTGAAATTTCTATTTTATGATGTCCTGATTTTGATTGTTCATATTCCTAAAATAAGCATATTTTACATTTATAATTTCACTAATATCTTTAATTTAACAAATTTACATCTTATTGTCTAATGATCCTCACCACTAACATAATTAGCCACAAAAATAATGAGGTAAATATTTTTATGTCAAAGATTATTCTTATTTTTATACTAAGTCAAATGTGACATTCAATTTCAAATGCAGGGTGAAATACTTTGTATATTAGTAAATATGTGTACATAAAAATAAAACTAATATTTATTTGTGAAATAGTCTAAGTTGCAACATGGACCTACCCTAGTTCGAGCTCGAAAAAGTTACAGTAGCTAGAGCTCAAACTCAATCAGCTTTGTAAAACTTCTCTCAAGATCGGTTGTCCAAATTAGAAAGGCTCAAACTCGGCTCGGTGAGCTCAAAAACAGATTGAGCTTTTAAAGAGCTTGAGCCAAATTTAAAAGTCCTGCCTTTCAGTTTTTTTTCCAACAAGCACATTAAATAAGTTTCATACGTATTAAACTTCTAAAATTTATTCTATTCTAAACCTATACATATCAAAATAAAAACTAAGTATCAATTACTTTTGTCCCATCACTTTATTTAGAAGCCACGTTACTTATGTTCATATGTTTGGTATCATTTTTTACAAAAATTGGATACTGCATTCTATTCATATTCCATCAATCTACACAATAAAAATATTTAGGAATCTTATTCTTCTTCATACTACCTTTCCCTAAATAGTCTACTATTTACGATTTTGTAAGCTATGAAGTCTCAACTTTTTCACAATATGCATCAAAATCATCCCAATTACACATGGAACACCATTAGCACCCAAGAGAGGTAGAGGAACCTAGACTTTCAGAATATGATGAATAAGAAGTTCTCTTAAAATATGGTTGGCCCGCATGCATACGCTTCATAAAGGCTAGTGATGGCATGCATCAATATGGAGACATTTTATGAGGCATCCCTCCTTCAAATAAAGTCTAGGAAAGAAAAATTTAACTGCTAACATTTTTTAGTTGGATAACAAAATAACTATAGCCATCAATAGATTGTGCTCGCCGTAATATTTATCAAACTTCATTTCCTTTTGCAAACTAATTCCCTGTTTATTAGCTACATGACTATCTAATGCTAATTTAATTTTTTGAACTTCTTGAAGAAACAAATTTGAAGTAGCATACTCATCCCTGAAATGATATATGTGGCTATCTAACGAAGCCTGTCGTACGGCTCTCAAATTTTAAACCTAACAATTCTTATGTAGATAGGGAAAGTAGAGATCGAATTCATATAGATTTGTCAACTCTTAAATTAAAATCATTAATCGAAAAAGGTTTTGAGTGTTTCGGTATTTTGAGAACAAGAAAATAACAACAATTAAAATAAATATTTTTGGGATTTTTGGATTTGTGAATAGAATTAAAAAGGAATTTAGAATATAAATGATATAAAAAGGCGTTAGCAAGGAACTAGTATCAAGTTATTTTTTTCATTTGATTAATCATAGATTAATACATTGTTAATTGGTTGGTTTTATAATCCCGATCAGCTCAGACAAATTACTATCCTTCCAAATTAAATTAATCTCGATAAGTTCAAGCAGATTAATCTCTAATTTAATTAAACACCACTACCAACCAGTGTGTATAGGATGCTCAATCAAATTACATTAAACAAATAAGGCATCACCAACATTAAATTGTATATAACAATCAACTTAATTATATATAATTTAAATTATATTATACCACTACTAATTTAATTCAATCAAAATCTGCAACTCAATTAAATTAGTAGATCCTACTTGAATCATTAATACAAGATTAAAAATCCTAACTATATAATCACATTCATTAACTAGATTGTCAATCCAATTAATTCACACAATTATATTGGTTAAAACATAAATTATATAAATACTTATTTAATATATATATATATATAAGTATATTAAATAAATACACAAATATATATATATATATATATATTTCTATATATAAAGAAAGATTGGATTTATATTAACTAAACAAATTAGGCGGTTCAACTGGTCATTTAAATAAATTAAATTAAAAGTATGGAGGCTCGACCTTCCATAAAAAAGAATTAGAGACATAAAAGAAATTAAATTAATTAGCAGTCTCGGCCTTCCATAATGCAGAAAATAAAAGATATAAAAGTAAATTAAACTAATTAGGTACCTCGGCCATCCATTTGTGATATTTAAAGTGCATAAAGCAAAATAAATAAAGACTAGGCGGGTAAACTGACCATAAATCCAATTAAATAAATCCAAATAGAAATTAAGTACAAAGAAAATTATCTTATAATCTCATTTATTAATAAATTAACACATATCCTTGCAAACAAAAGGAAATTACTCACAATACATATTTAATAAATATAAGATGGAATTTATAAACATTGGAAAGAAAATTTAAAAGATAAACTCCCCGAAAATATTGAAATTATACGAACAAAATTTCTTTACTAAATATTACAAAAAGCCTTGAAATATTATTCTAAAAATTATGGAAAATAAACTAAGATGAAGACAATAATAAAAGAAAGAAATTTCAAAAAAAATGGAGAAGATTGAAGTTAAATTGGTGTTGAAATCATAAAAATAAGCCTCCTATTTATAGCCACGAAAATCAGGGGCAAAATAGTCATTTCACGCCCAAAGTCTTAAAAATTTAGTTGGTAGCCTAATTTCTCCAAACTTCGCCACGTGTCGCATCTCATTGGTCCATATTGCGGCTTCTAGAAGTGCCACTTATAATGTTCTGATTGTGCCACTTGTCATGTTCTTATTGCGTCACGTGTCATCTTTTGATTGGGTCATGTCATCCGATGACATGGAGTTTTTTTTGTTTACTTCTCCAACATTTCTTCTACTTCTTTTTATCTTCATAATGAATTAAAATACACTGGAAAACTTACAAACAAAGAAATAGATGGGAAACGTGAAATATATTCATTAAATAACATAATTAACCAATTTTTAAACAAAATAAGTCATTAAATAACATAAAAATCAGTTAATTTATGAGTACATCAAATTTCCCTATACTATCCCTTTGCTTGCCCTCAAGCAAAATATAAACATAAAATATACAATATTAATTTCAATACAACTTTCACAATTAACCCCTTTTTATTTAAAAAAATAATTGTGCTCTTGTTCTTGAATATCATTTACAACTTTAACATTAATATTCAAAGTTAATAAAATGTGACCGTGAAAACATAAAACCCTTAATAATTTTTATTTTTTAAAAAAATATGCTATCAATATAATAAAAGGATAATAACAAAGTCACTATGTAAAAAAATACATTATTAGTTTCTCAACACAACTTATAAATTTGTATACTCACATATTCTACACTAATTATGAAAACTTTTGGTCGATTTTGGTCAAATAGGACTTTTAAGCTTCTAATGTTAAGTTTCGGATTTGGCTACAAACGAAAAATAAGAATATACAAAATATTTCAAGAGTTTAAATTGAGAATGAATTACCATCTCTTGAACAAAAACCTTAACCATGATATCTCTTTTTTTTCTATTTTCTTTCTCTTCTTTTTCTTTCTTTCTTTTTTTTTTTTGTTTTTTTTGTTGAAAAAATCATATCTATGAGCTTTTTACCTTTCGATTTTTGACAATATCTCGTAATCCTTTAAATCGTTCTACCAAGTTTTTTAAACATACAGGTATTTATATGTGTGTTACAACGATAAAAAAAATAACTGTTAAAATTTCATTCAAGAGTCATGTAGTCAACCGTATTAAAGGCCGATGGTCCGCACTATCATCCACAAGTATGTTAGAGTGCTCTGGACAATTTGTGCACGATGAATTGAGTGACCAATCAACCGTATGAACGATATGAAAGACCCGCACATGCAGTTAGATTGACCGCACAACAAAGCAATAACGCAACCCAAGATTCCAAGCAACTTTAAATGTTGTGGAATTGATTTCATAAAACTTTTAAACATATGCATGTATTTTAAAAATATTTCAAATACCCAAATCATATTTTAACTTATGAAACTCATTTTGAAAAAGTTTTAAGTTAATTGAGCAACCCATAAAATTATTACTCATAAAGATAAACTAGAGATATATAAATGATACCAATATCTAAAACTAAACCTCTAATTCCTATCTAATCCAGAAACACTTGTCTACAACACTTGATAACTGTGTGATCTTCCTTGAAAATTTGAAACTTCGAGCTTAGACTTAAACAATTAGTTATCATCAATGTTTGTCACTAATCAAAATTAAGACATTAAAATATTTATGGCTTTATATATATATATATAATCCCACATAAATAATTTCAAGACAGAATATATTCTTCCTTATAAAAGTGTAAATAAAGATTGCAATATGTTCTATGTCATCTTAGGAATAAATATTAGAATATCTTTCTCTATAATTGAATATCTCTAATTTTTATCATAGGCTCAAAACTTCAATGCATTTTTTGTTTTCAAATGATCGATGGATTACTTATGAAATATAGACAAATTATTTTTTATTCCACATTTCAATTTAATTTTTATATCTTTTGTAATTTATAGGTAATTTTTCTTTAAATATAAAATTATTAATGAAGTTTCACTTTTCATGAAAAGAAATGGAAAAATTTTGTTGGTCTTCTAATGAAATTCGATCTGTAATGTATAAAAAGATTACCGACGGAAAACATTCCATCATAATCTATTGATAATACATAAAAATTATTGACAGGAAAGTTTCCAATTCTAATCACTCACTAACACAGAAAAATAATATAGATGGAGATTTTTCGGTTGGTAATTCAACTCTAAGGCATAAAACTTACAGACGGAGAAGTTTTCGTTGGAAACTTTTTATCGATAATTAAACTATATATATATATATATATATATATATATATTATATTGTATTGTAGTGTCCCTGACTTCCCTATCTTGTTCTACATATTCAGAGAATACATTCTTTTCATCAAGTAATTACTTTTTATTAAAGATTAAATTTCTACTAATGATAAAAGACTTTAACACCATCGCATATCCCAAGAAGATACCATTTTTCACTATAAAATGAAGCTTGCCATCTTCGACATGCTAATAGGTGGTGCAACAAAAAATTCTGAAAGCTGATTGATCATTAAGTGACTTTGCTAATAGGGAAGTAATTAATTCGCTAGATAACATGCTATATTTAAGGCTTCAGCCAAAAAACCGTTATTCAAATTTAATATATAAGGCCATGTCAATTTGACAGTTTTCTTCAATTTTAAATTCGAATATATTTTATTTTAGAAAGTGTAAACAAATATTGGAATAAATTCTACATCATTTTAAAGATTAGAATTTATTCTACTTCATCTTCTGACGTAAATAAAGATTAGAATTTGTTCTATTTTATCTTCGTTTATAATTGAATATCTGTAATTTTTATTATAAGTGCTATACTTCAATTCATTTTACAACTTACTCTTTTGTCAATTGAGTTTGGCATTCTTGTTTTATGTATTTTTCTTTTCCTTCAAAAGTTTCATTGCTCGGTGACTAGGACGATGATAAGATGATGACTTGCTTCCTTGTCGTTCTAGTTTTTCACTATACGATTGATATGTTTTCTGATGTGATCTAAATTTGTATGCTATATTTTCTTTGAGTTTGTTCAATTTTTGAATTGGCTTGTTTTTTAATTTTTTTTCTTTTTTTCATGCTGTACAAAATTTAAATTAAACAAATCATTTTTTATATAAAAACATGATAATATTTGAAATTATAATTCCAACTCACGATATTACCTGAGTTTGTTTAACTAATTAAGTTGTATAAGTTGTATTTATTAGTGACTACACTAAATAAACTTAAATAGGAACTTTTACTTGCACCATATATAATATATTTAATATATTTTTTATCCATTTTCTTTGAAATTTTATCCATTTTCGTTCGTATTTTTTATCAACTTTTATTATCTCTAATATTTCAAATATTGTTGAATGTTGTCTTTTTTGATATTTTCCTTTTAAAAAAATGATTTCATCAAATTTTTGATTGAAAGACAACATTCAGCAAATGTATCAAAGAATAATACAAAAAAAAATTAAGAAGAATATGATGACATTGGATACAATTTTTCAAAAAAAATAAAATGAAAAGCAGGGTTTTATTAATGAAAATGACGCCCTGCATCCAAACATAGCGGAAGAAAATCAGATAAGGATTAGGAATCAGCTTTCAAAATAAAAATAAAATAAAAACAAAAAGAAGATAATGACTGGGAATCACAACAATCATCGGACCAGATCATTCTACCAACAGAAATCAAAAGATTCCTCAAAACACCAGCAAAAAGTAATCCGCACATGATTCCATAGAACCATCAACAAAAATCTAAACTTGTTATTTTATGTATTTGACATATATAAAATTAAAATTGTTACGTATGCTCCTATTAAATTATAAATGTTTTCTCCAATTTATATTTTTATTTGTATATTCATTAAAAGAATATTAAAATAATCAAAGAATAAAAATAAATATTAATTTATGCTAATAAAATGAGAGAGGAAAAGAATAATATTATTTGTCAAAAAAAATTATTTTGGACTATATTACAATTTTATTTATTATTTTGTAGGAAATTAATTGATTTGCAAAGAGAAAAGGAAAGAATTAAAGTAAAACATAGCTGCTGCTGGTCATATTGACTAATGACTCGGAATCCTTCAAGTCGGTGGTGAGTATTGAGAAAGAAGTTTACTAAATTCCAATGACCAGTAGAAAAAGGGAAAAAGTCTCGGTGTTTGAGGTAGTGAATTGGCATTCATATCAGCCAAAATAAGAGAGATTCGAGATATACAGAACATAGCCGCATAAACATAAAGCTTGGGAGCGGCTTGCTTTCTATTTAAATTTCTTGTTTTTCTTTGGATACTTGGATGTAGGAATGGGCACTAAGGTGGGTTTAGTTGGGTCTCGGACACAGAAATTACCCAATATAAGAGGGGAAAAGGATAGGAATGAAGTTTCAATTACAAATTTTTACAGAGATGAAAATAGAGAAAGTATTGTATTAAATGAATACTCAATTGTATTCACAGCATTATATTCTGCATATATCTTTTAATATTTATAAATATATATAAATTCATACGTATAAATTTGTTGTCATTATATATATATATATATATAATCAGTACATCACCACTTAATCTTATCCCCAACCTTATCAAAGAATCTTCACCAAAACCCACATAATTTGATTTCTTGGATTTTTTTTATCCTAAATTTTCCTATAAATATTACCCATCTTACACCATTTTCTCTACATGATTTTTCTCTTTCATTTTTCAAAAAGATGCACTTTTTAACTCTAAAATGAAGTTTACAAAAGATTATATTATATTGATTCTTGCACTCAGTGACTCCATTTTACAAAGGATTATATTGTATTGTGTGATGAGGAAAATACTAAACTTAGCACAAAATCTTCAGATCTTCGAAGTCAGCATTTAACTGTTGAAGTTTAGCATCACGAACCAACTCAATACCTTCATGTATGATTAAGTACTCAACTCGAAGATGCCCTTCAACAACAATGGAACTTGTTCAATACAAAGAATAATCTTCTAATTGTTCGAGTATCACCAATTAGCACACATGAACATAAAATAAACTCGAACTAATTGCTCAGCAATTTCTCAACATTGTGCAACTGATCATTGTTTCACAAACATTGAACCGATTCTCACAATAATCACCTTTACTCTAATTGTCTTAGATGTATTCGGTTCACTTCCCTTGATTTGCACAAAATCCTCTTAATATAGAATTAGAAGTCTCTTCAAACAATCCTTCTCCTCGTAGGAATCAATTAAGGATATACTGCAATATCTTCCAATATGTTCTAACTTCCTTATTCACGTAGACTTCCTAATCTTTAGCCAATAAAGATTTATTTCTAAAGATAGCTCTTAAAAAAGATATAACTTATCAAAATAAATTGCAATCAATCTTCCAAATCAGATTTAGAAACAATCCCAATTTTTCCATAACAGAACGTTTATAAAAATAATTGAACAAGTCAACATACCAAAATGATAAATGAACAACGAAATAAATTTTAGGATAATTTTCGGTTTTAGTCCATATTCATTGAACTTTTATCTAGTCCCTATTTTTTATCTACTTTTCTAGTTCCTAATCTTTCAAATATTGCCTAATGTTGTCCTTCTCCAAATTTACCCTTAAAAAAAGATTCCATCAGATTTTAGAATGAAGAATAATATTGGACAAATATGTCAAAGAATAGGGACAAATTTTTAAGTAGTAAGGTATTAAAATATTAAACAAATTTATTAAATGATATTATTTACATTAGTTTATTTTGAAAGAACTTTTAAATTAAAAACATATAAGTAAAAAAAAAAACTAATTAAATACTGTTACATTATTTGAAAATTAAATTTGGTCAATATTTTTGACATTTAGTATTATTGCTAGTTTTAAGATGTTTTTTTCACTTCTATATTTCTCTTTTTATGAAATCAATTGTCATATTTTTTTTGTAAATCGACTAGAAATAGATTCAATTCAATTTCTTAAATCAATTGTCACATTGACATGGCCTTAAATATTAAATTTTTTATTCTAAAAGCAAAGATATTATTAGAATAGAATAAAATAGATGAAATATCTGGAATCAAAACCAAACAGAAGAAAATCAGATAATGACTAGGAATCAGCTTTCAAAAAAAGAAAAGAAAAAAACAGATAATGACTAGGAATCATTGGACCACATCATATATCAACACGAATCAAAGCATTCCTCCCAACACCAGCAAATGTAATCTTCAGCCGTCCATAGAATGATAGAACGTAGGGGTGGCCATTACCTGAACTCGATTATACACAAACATTACATAACATTAGTGGGTTAAACTTGAGGTTTTTTGGATTTGCATATCAATCCGTTTCGCGTTAAACATGTTTGGATTGTAAATAGGCTTAACTCGCGAGTAATCCATCAACCTGTTTTTTTTTTTATTTAAAAAAAATATTTCTTTACATCCTTAAATTTAAATTAACTTATTCTATTTAATATCTAACCCCATTTGTTTTTTTTATTATTGTAAGGTATTGACTTAATGAGCAGTGTTTTTATGTAATTATTGAAATTCCTGAGTTTTTTGAGCCTTTTAGAAATGATGACGATTTTTGTTTTGGGGATTTGTAAGTTTTTTTGGATCATATTCTATTTAATTACCATTTATCGTGATATAAATGGTAAGGATCTTCTTATTCTTTTCTTTTCTTTTTGTTTTATTTTTGCTTTTTATCTTATGTTATGATGCTGCGATAATAATGTTTTTTTTTTTAAAAAAATTATATCTTCTGTGATAATCTTCTATTTTTTTAAAAGATATTTTATTGCGATGATTATGATTTATTTTTTAAAAAAAGTTTAATGCAAGATGTTACAGGATTGGTTCTTCTTCTTTTGAGTTGTAGAGATTCAATCAACGATTTAGTCTTATTATATTTTATGTTCCATGAATGCTATGACGATTCTTTTTTTAAAAAAAATTGTGTTACGATGAATTAGGATGATGATGATCTATTTTGCTTGAATGCATTCACATATAGCAGTTAACATAAAAATATCATGGTCTGTGCAAATTTCCCTTGTATTGAAGAGATTTTTGTCTCAATGTTTCTTGTACATTGACTATCTTGATTTTCAATTTAATTTGTTACATTTCATATTAAATATAATTTGATTTTCTCACAAAATAGGTGTTATGGTGTTGATGAGTTACTAAATAGGTTTTATCATATTGGCGGGTACGCGTGTCATATGGTATTGACAAGATTATTAGCATATCGTGTTTGAGTTTACATATTGTACACAATTATTAATTGTGTGATGTTCGGGTTCATGTGTTAATAATTCATAAACCCGACATGATAGTCTCCCATAGAAATATCAACAAAAATCAAATATGCTAGTTTATGTATTTCACAATTATTATTTAAATGTGATTCGAAATATAGAATGCTCCAAGATAATAGCATTATTTTCTACATAAAATTGTTGCATCTCCCCCTATTAATTTTTTTCTCCAATTTATATTTGTATTTGTCTAGTAAGTAAATGTGTATTAAAAACAATATAATAATAATAAATATTAGTTTATACTAATTAAATGAAAGAGGAAAAGACATAAAAATAAAATAAATATTTTTTTTATAGACTGATTAATTTGAAAGACCATTTTTATAAACAAAATTAGAAAGATTAAGAATATGATATATATATATATACTTAACAAATAATGTATTTTATTGTAATTAGATAAATAAAAATAACGATTGCTCAGATACATCTCGCATCTCCCCCCCCCCCCTCCCCCGCCTCCCAATTTCTGTACTGCAATTGGCTTGGACTTGATTCCTTTTGTAATATTAGGTCCCTTCTGGAATTTGTTAATAATACTTTCTATTATAAAAAATAAAAAAAAACGATCGAAATCAACATTTGATAAACTTCGTGGCACTCTAATTTCTGTTTTTTTATTTATTTTCTTTTACACCTTATGAAAACTCTCAGGATATTTACAGTTTCAAATGGCTTAAGAAATAAAGATTTGAAGTTCAAACACGCATTTGAGTTTTGTGAATACTCCTCCAAACGGGCCTTAAACCTTATAAATTGCATTAAATAAAGGTATTATTGTCTTGTATTAGCATGTAAGGAAAATAACATATTTTTTAAAATGAAATGGAAATCCTTCTTATTAATTAAGTTATAGATGAAGAGAATTAATTAGTAATATGTAATTTTTTAAAATTAATACACTTTTAAATGAAAAATTTTCACAGACATAAATATTACTATTATTATTTGGGGAAGGTTGCAATAGTAATTTTTGGCATCAACTAATAAATGGCACGAAAAGTTAATAAAATGGTAATTTCGTTATTAGATGCAAAAGACATGAATGTCTTCTTCACGTACCCACAATAAAATAGGTAAAATGAAAGGTATAAGTTTCTTAGCTGCAAGCCTACCGCTCCTCCTATAAATACAGGGCATGGAAACAATCCAATTCCACAGTACCCCAGAAAAAAAAAAAGAAAAACAAAGAAACAAAGAAGTTGAGATTATACGAGAGGAAGCAGCATGGCGTGTAAGGTGTTTGGAAGCCCAGTGATGGACGAAACTGTGAGAAAAATTCATCCAAATGTGCCCAAAATAACTACTAAAGAAAGGGCAGAGGCAGCTTTGCAGTGTATGAATGCAGATGGAATAGTGGAGAAAGTGAAGAAGTTTATACAAGAACTCATGGCAGCTCGGGTCAATGCAATGCCCTCAACGTCCGGCGTGCTTTTCAATGCCACTGGAGATGACATGACATTCAATCTCGCACACAACTGGAACGGTCAAATTTGCAAACCTTATCCTAAAATCATTCGAAATGGGGAATGCGCTGTATTTTTGCACGTCGGCGCTAGAAATCGTTCTAAAGCAGCTGTTGTGTATAGCGGCACCAATTTTTATGAAACTACCTGTAACTGGATGCTTGCTTGGAACTCTACCGTAGGCGATTTCCAGAACAACGTGAGTACCTAGCTTGGTGGGTAACATGTATTGTATTGTTGTGGAGTTATTATTTTATTATCGTGGAATTATTATTTATTATATTAATTGTGCGTGACTAATTAAATATTACAAAATTGATGCAAAAATTTGACCTAAGACTAGACTTAATTCATGATAGAATTTTGTTTTGCTGGCTACAGGTGTACACTGAAATCCGTGAAGATGGCCATTATAAAACTGTTGATTGGGATTACATCGAGAAGATGATGGAAAACCAAGCTAATTTTCATTGTGATTCTTGGAACGGATGCTTCTCCTCTATGGCAGTTTCCAAAGGCAGTGCCCCGATAAAACTTGGGGCAATAATGACCTTGGATTCTCTGTCTCCCAAGTTCATGGCCATGGCCCGTGATGTGTCGAAGTGTCTTGATCTCAATTAGCCTCCCAACTGCTGCTGAACAATCAATTACTGCATGGCGTTTAAATAAATCATCCCATGTGACTAATATTTATGTATGTATTGGAAACACAGTATGGCTGCTTTGGGATACCATGCTATATTACTAAAAGAATAATAATAATAAAGCGCTACTTGTGAATTTTGCCTTTTTGAGTGGCAAGTGTTATCCTAGAAGGAAATTGCAGTTTGAATGGAACGGTCAAATTTGCAAACATTCAATCTTGTTTGTGTGGTGTGTGATTTTATTTCTTTATTTGTTAAATTTACATTTTGTGACGAGGACTTGGAAGATGAGAAGCAATAGATGATAGACTTCACAAATTTCCATGACATGTATATTTTTTTCAATGATTTACTATCAAATATATGTAATTTATCTAAATGGAGAAATTTTGATTTTTACCAAACCAAACTGACCCAATTAGAAATATTTTGACTTTTGATTGTTTGATTTTAGGATTAATACAGTTTGTTGATTTGTTTTAGCTAGAGAGAAAAGTGAAAATCGAAAAATTGAACCATAATTTTAAAAACTTGAACTATTAAACCCGAATAAACACTCCTACCCACTAACAATCCCACTAACAATCGACATGTTTGAGAATCATTTAACAGTGGACATGTATAATCATCAAGTTTCATATGCATATCTGTGGGATTATCTATAGGACGACAATGCAACATTTTTGTATCTATAAGCAAATCCCCAGTATTCTATCCTTGACTCATATAAAGATCATCAGTTGTAAAGGTCCTAAATCCTTGATTTTGAACATGGAAAGCATAAATTACATCACATAATTCATAAACCATTCATCATTCCCGGTTAGAGCAATATGGTCCACATAAACTAGCTAGCAAATAAGCTAAGAATGTGCCCCGCTGTTGTACAAAAAGACAGTGATCAACTACTGACTGTCGAAAACCAATATCAGATAAAACTTCAACTAGTGTGTAGAACCATGTACTGCCAGCTTGTTTTAACCCATAAATTGGCTTTAGTAATCTACAAGCAAGGTTATATTGACCGAATTTAGGGTGACCTGGTGGTATTTTCGTATAGACATCTTCAAGGAGATGACCACATTCCCGAGACTGAAACCATATCAGCATGTCATGAAAGTTTTTTTTTTTCACCTCAGGACTTTATATGTCGGTTTTCAAAACGGATCTTTCATTTCTTGAAAGTTTCGAATACTGACTTCATCATTCTTTTACAGAAAATATGCCGAAACCTTTCTAGAGAAGTTATCAATAAATGCTATAAATTACTCCTTATCTGAAACTTGAGTAAGTCCCCATAAATCTAAGTGAATAAATTCAATTGCCATTATGGGTTAATGAAAGTCTGAAGAGAAACTGACTCTAGTCTATCTTATTTAATGAACGTATTCTACTTTCAGGACTGTAACCATAAAAATCTTATTTAAATCAAATACTAACAGAGCATCATAATTAGAATTAGACTTGGACATCTACACGTTTGAGTCCAAACAAAGTAAGATAGTTTTAAGTCCAACTATATAAAATCTTAGAAGATCACTTTGGATTGGATTTATCCTCCATAATAGTCTATACATTATATAATTAATATTATGTAAGCCAAGATAAATTTCCAACGTCTGTTTCGATTTCAAGTCGAAATATATTCTACTTTAGTAATAAAGACTGGAATATGTTCTACGTCATCGTCGTGAATAAAGATTCGAATATATTTTACTTATCTTCTTATGTAATTTAATATTGGTAATTTTTATCATAGGCGCGGAACTTCAATACATTTTTTGTTGTCAAATTTTCGACGGATTACTAATGGAATATAGACAAAATATTTTTTATTCCAAAATTTAATTAATTTTATATTTTCTTTTGCTGATGAAACACTAACACAAATGGAAAACTATAGACGAAGACGAAGACTTTTTGTTGGTAATTCCTACTAAGGCATAAAAATTACAGACCAAAACGTTTTCATTTGTCATTTCTGTCGATAATTGACCCTTTTTTTTTTTGTAGGGTTCTTGACTTCCCTATCTTGTTCTACATATTCATAGAATACGTTGTCCTCTTCAGGCATTTACTTTTTATTAAAGATAACATTCACTATAGGAAAAATCCTTATTTCAACGTATATTTCCGTCAGTAATCTGACTAAGGTTTTGGACGGATTACCGATCGAATATTTCGTCGAAGATTAGGCAGTCGGTAATGTCGGCGGTCTTAATAATCCATCGTTATCTCGTATCCGTCGATCTTATAGATAACTTTCTGACGGATATTATTAAATTTTTAATTTTTAACATCATAAAAATAAGTAAATTGTTGGGAAATTATCGCAATTATAAAATGATTTTTACAAAATTAAAATATTTCCATCGGACATCTATCTCCAATATTTATTAATTTTAAAATTAATTACTATGGATGAATCTAGAGGAACATGAATCAGCATATCCCAAAAAGATACTGTTACGGAAAAATTAGGATTATTCCTAAATCTAAATTGGAAGATTGATGGCAATTTATTTTGAAGATAAAAAGATATGCTATATCTTTTTATGAGCTATCTTTGGAGATAAATCTTTATTGGTTAAAGATTAGGAAGTCTAGAAGGACAAGAATATTGGAAGATATTGGAAGATATTGAAGTATATCCTTGATTGATTCCTATTAGGAGAAGAACAAGAATATTGGAAGATATTGGAAGATATTGAAGTATATCCTTGATTGATTCCTATTAGGAGAAGGATTGTTTGGAAGAGACTTCTAACTCTATATAAAGAAGATGTTCGTGCAGATTAATGTAGAACCGAATGCAATCAGAGAAAAGGTGAATATTGAGAGAATCGGTTCAAAGGTTGTGAAGCAATAATCAGTTGCACAATGCTGAGAAATTGCTGAGCAATAGTTCGAGTTTATTCTATGTCTATGAGTGCTTATTGGTGATACTCGAACAAGTAGAAGATTATTCTTTGTATTGAACAAGTCCCTTAGTTGTTGAAGGGCATTTTCGAGTTGACTACTTAATCAAGTTGTTGGATTAAGTAGTTTGTTGAATGGTGTGAAATCGAGGCTGTTTTATCAGCAATACTATAGTGAGGAGCTATAGTGATCGAGTGATTAGTTTGCAAGGAGTAGTCATAGGGAAAATTGTATTGAATCCCTTTGTACTTTTGAAGAGCAAACTAATCTGGGTGAGGGCCCCGCAGACGTAGACAAGAGGATTGTCGAACTGCGTTAACAAACGTTTTTGTGTGATTTACGTTTTGTTGAATTGTTTTTCAGGTTAAGTCCTAGTTATAACTTACAACGAGTTATAACTGACTGTTTGTATACTCAGCGTTTTTTTCAGATACAATTTTTAACTTTAAAATAAAGCCCACCATCTTCGACTTGATAATAAGTGGGACAACAAAAAATTCTCAAATCTAATTAATCAAAAATTTCTAGACCATATTTCATTAAGTGACTTACACTCAATTGTTGTATAAGGGACGTAATTTGATGGATAACTTGCTATATTTATAGCTTTAGCCAAAAAACCCTTACTCAAATTTACATTTAAGAGCGTTTTTCTCGCCCACTCAAACGAGGTTTTTATTCATGCATATTACAACTCGATTATACAGAGGAATATATTGCATGGTGTGATAACGAACAACCCAAGGTAAGCACAAAATCTCTTAATGAACTCCTGGCTTCTGGGCAGTTTGTTGCAAGACACTTGCCTAGATTGTTTTATGTACAGTAGCAGATTCTCTGCTTTTATTAATATACAATATATAAATATATATTTATTGCCTTTCAAAAACAACTCATGGTTTCAAAATTCAAAGCAGTTATCGACTGTCTAGAGGTGTTTAATCCATTTGCTTGTTCAGTTTTCAAAAAAGATGTTTCACTTATTAAGAGTTTCGAATACCTCATCATTCTTCTTCAGAAAATATACCTAAACATATCTAGAGAAGTTATCAGTGAATGTTACAAGTATTGTGCATAGACTTATGTGAAACTTGGGTAAGTCCCAATAAATCTAAGTGAATAAATTCAATTGCCCCAAACGTGGGTAAGTCCCATAAATCTAAGTGAATAAATTCAATTGCCCCTGGGTGAATGAATGTCCGAAGAGAAACTGACTCTGTTCTATCTCGCAACATGTTGTAGAACATTATATTTTCTATGATCTTCCAATAGTAATAATGATGAGTGCGTAATAGTTTTTCAATGATGGGATGATAAGAAAGTACTCCTTATATTATGACAAATCCAAAGTCATTATACTTTGAGAATTATTACCATGAAACGTTATTTTAGTCTAATACTAACAGCCCATCATAATTTGAATTTAGACTTGAACATCTACACATTAAAGTTCAAACTGAGTAAGATGGTTTAAGTCAGACTATGCAAAATCTTAAGAGATCACTTTAGATTGGATTTATTAACCTCTAAGATAGTCTATACATATTATAATTAATGATATATTTAAGCCAACATAAATTTTATACATTTTCTTCGATGTCAGATCAGAATATATTTTACATTAGAAAGGAGTAAAGAAAGATAGGAATATGTTCTACATCATTTTCGTGAATAAATATTAGAATTTGTTCTATTTCATCTTCTTCTTTTATTGAATATCTGTAATTTTTATCGCAGACCCTAAACTTCAATGTATTTTGCAATTTAGTCTTTGTCAATTAGGCTTCATGTGCATTTTTTTACATACTTTTCTTTTCCTTCAAAAGTGTTAAGGCTCAATGACTAGAAAGAAGATAAGAAGATGACTTGCTTCCATTTGGTTCTAGTTTTCCACAATTCTATTTTGGATCTTTGAAGATGAAATACAATACAAAGGTAAAACTTTTTATGTTTGTCCATCTTTTTTTCTTTAAAGCATCACTTGATTTTTCACATTATTTCTCTCTATTCACATATTATTGAGAGCAGTGATGATGGAGATGGAGAATTTTGATTTAAAGCTATAATTTTGATTTCAGATTTTTTTTAATGCAATTATGTTAATTTTATATTTTTTTAATTAGGACTTTGTTCTTATTTGTGGTTAATTTTATATTTTTGTCATTTGTGAATGAGGATATTGATTTTTTGACACATTTAGTTTTATATTGGATTAATGTATTGATTTTTTTTTAAAAAAAATATTACAGGGTTTTTAAAAATTTTAACAGAATAAGTATGAAATGATGAAATTTCGATTTCGAACCAAACCTAACTATTTCAGTTTTCGGTAGTTCGGTAGAGGGAAAAACTGAGAAAAAAAATATTTGTATTGGAGATGGATTACAGACGGATTTGGTACTGAATATTTATCATTTTTTGCAATTTAAAATAAAAAAAGAAAAATGCAACAAACGTCAGCAATCGGTCTTTGATTACCAACTAATTATAGATGGAAATTGGACGAATTACCTATAGATATATTTTTTCCCCTAACTAATTTATATTACATTTTAAATTTCAGTCGGAAATGCATGGAAAATCTACCAACTAATTATCAACTAAGACGTTTTAGTTGGAAAGTGGTCGAAATATGACAACTGATTTTAGACTTCCCATTAAACGTAATTTCCGTCGGTATTTTATCTAGATTCTATCTCAAATTTCTGACGGAAATATTCGTCTGGATATTGCTTTGAATAAACATGATTTTCCTATAGTCTCCCCCTTTATTTTATTGATTTTTTTTTCCTCTTTTTTTTTTGGGGAGTGGGGGGCTGCCAAAGGGAGCAAAAAGAAGGAGAGTGTCCAATTTGCAGAAGATCTAAGTAGGAATGGAAAAGGAACATTCATGAAGCAACACATATCGAATACCAATTCTTATTCTCGATCAGTATGAAACTATGAATGGTAAAGCAGCTGCCTACCATAGCATCTCCATTCTCCACAAATCGAATATTCTACTAACATGCAAATATTTAGCTGGTACATACCCTTATCATTATTATAAATGGATATGGTGGTGTTTGATTATTAAATTAAACATAGGCAATTTGTTTTGCTAAATCGTATCCGTTAGGCATGGGAGCCACATAAAGGATAAATCCATCAGTCGGAAGAACGGCTTGCCCACCGGAACCGAAAATGAGATCAAACAAAAGTCCCGCAGCAGCTCCAAAAATAAAAGCTCCCACAAATCCTCCAACTAGTCCAACGGCTGTTACGAACAAAGTAGAAGCTTGAACACCAACTAATTGAGTTGCTATTGCAGCTCCCACAAGTTCTCCCAAAGCTGCTCCTCCTTTCTCTGCTGCCAGCACTAAGGCCTCTCTTGTTGCTGTTTTGATTGGTTGGTCCGACCCATACACGTCCCATACTATCTGTCCCACATCTATCATAAACATGGCTGCTGAACCATATTTCGATTTATCTTTCTCATCTCTTGATAGAGCCTTTAAGCCTCTCTCGTCAAGTACACTTAGCCTCCCCGATGCCTCAATGATTGCAGCGTATACCTCCAGCTTTTGTTCAATTTCCAAGTCTTCAAACCGTCCCATAATCCCAAGCTTAGCTTGGTAACTGTATATATAGATATAGATATTCATATTTGTTAAATAGTGAAGTTTAACTTTTCTCATTTAGTTTAAATTTTTAGAGTATAAAAATCTAAGATAACAATATTCAAATATACATTATATATATGATTTAATTATATGTACTATAAGCATATAAATATATATCCTATAATTACTGACCAATGATGTATTATTAATCTTACCTTCGAACTAGATCTTCAAAGCCGATGCCGATGTTCCTGAGATATCTTGAGAATTCTTGGGAAGCATGAGTGTTGACACTCAACCTCATGTAGCTCATAACTTTTTGGTCGTACTCCTGAATTAGTTCCGTGAATTCAGCAACATTGGCTTGACTCCTAGTGTCCAACTCCTCAAATGCTTGGAACAGTTGCTGATGGTGATCGATCATTTTGTCAAGATAGGCCCTTCGCAAAGTGTAGTTCCTGATGATCTGAAGGGCGTTGTTGAGGCAGTGTTCTGCATAACCAAGAATGTGATCCGCGATGGGACCTCGAACGCCGTCGTTCTTATACTTGATCACTAAAGCATTGCACTCATCTAGGATCGTATTAGCCGATGCCTGATTATCGTTGCACATCCTGAGGTATTCGAGTTGTTCGCCTATGTTCTTGAAATTTATGTAGTATAAGTTGTTGACTTCATGGTTGCGAATAAGTTGGGCAAGCTGCCGGAGCTTCTCATCTTTAAGGAATATAACAAGCTCAGAGGAGGCCATTATACAAGAGAAGCTAGCTAGGAAGAAACTAAGAGATGGATCAAGATTTTGGTGGGTTACAACTTACAGAGATCGATGTTTCTTAGAGTGAGGGAAGTGCATTAAAGCCTCTGTATTTAAAGTCGTTAATTGTCCATATTTTACTACTCCCTCCTTTTCATTCCAATTGTAAACTTGTGAAATCATTCCAATTGTACACTTGTGAAATTATAAACAGATTAAAACAAATATTGAAAATAATAATTATGCAACTAAAGTTTTTAAGTAGCCCTCATTTAATTACTATTGTATATGTATTAATTCTCCTTAAAAAATACATTCTTCATTAAATAGTTAACAACTTATCAAAATCTTTTATTAATAACAAGGGTATAATTGTAAAAGTACATACTAAAATTAAAAATTGAATTATTAGAATGAAACACCTCAAAATTAGAAATTGGACGATCGTGCAACAAGCTTCCTCAGTTTAACAAAATTACAACAAGATTCCTCGAAATTTTTTCTGTTTAATTAAACTGAAGAAGGGTATTTCTATGCTTATGTCATATATATAGAGCTGTCAATGTTAATTAACATATAGCAATGATAAATCCTATCTGTGTGAATTTCTTGAGTGAGTAATTAACATATGTGTGGTCCAAATCTTCAAAGCTTTGGCATAATCCTCTCGCATCTTGTTTTTTTTTTTAATCTATTCAGATTAGGTTGTCAAAAGCTATAATTTTAACATTTGGACAAAAGTACCCGTCCCATCACACATGGTCTGCAAGACTGCAAGGCTTCCATGCATCTTTTGCAGCAACTGAACACAAGCAGAAATCGCCATTGCTAAGTTCTTCTCCTTATCATTTCATTCTGATTTAGGTTTTTGTTTTGAACAGTTGCAGGATCAGCACTTATTTTCGTTGGATGCACCTATCTGTCTTCATCAACATCACATGCTCGTTCGTGAACGGTGTCTATAAATGCAATCATTCACCTTTTCTCTTAATAATGCATTGTAAACTCTCCAAATGATATATTTTCTTCTATATAACTCTCTTAATTAAATATATACACTCTAAGACAAAAGAATTGCATCGAATCTTTATCAAATCGCTTAGCCACAAGAATTGAGTGATCCGATATCATATCATATTCTGTTACAATTTCAAAATTGAGAGACACTAAAACCAAAAAATCATAATATCTTCCAAAGATTTGCTGCAATAATAGTATCATAATAATACTTTTGGAGAGTATTATTGAGGATATCATATCATATCAATAGAGCTGGCAAGTATATATTAACCTCTTGTATTATTAGAAGATGAGACAATCATTTTACCAACTCAGGGAGACAGATGCTATTCAAGTTTATAATCGTTGGCACATTTATCATGCATCAATTATTGAACAAACATATATGCTAATATTATTCAATATTTGATAATGAATTGAGCGCCGTAGAAGTTTAGCTACTAGTACCAGCCTACAGTCCTCTATAAATACACGAATTTACATGCACCCTGGAATCAATCCACTTCCGCAGCATTCCCAAACAAAAACAAGAAAAAGAAAACTTGCTCGAGAGGGAGAGAAATGGCAAGCAACGTGTTCGGAAATCCTATTACAGATGACACGGTGAGACTAGTTTATCCAAATTTGAGTCAAATAACTGCCAAGCACAGAGCAGAAGTGGCTTTGCTATACATGAACGCAGACGAAAAGGCAGTGAATGTGAGTAAATTTGTGCACAACCTCAAGAGTGATTATGGGACCGGAACCTCAACGCTTTGCATGATTTACAACGCCACTGGAGGTAACTTGACATTCGCTCTCAATCATACTTGGAATGGTAATGTTTGGAAATCCCCTTACCCTCATATCATTCAGAATGGGCAATGGGCTGGATTTCTGCATGTCCGCTCTAGTCTTTCAGGCCCTTCTAAAGAAGCTATTGTATATACCGGCAAGAATAATAATGGAACTGGCTGTGATTGGATGTTGGCTTGGAACACTCCCAAGAAAAATTCCCAGAACCGGGTGAGCACCTTACGAACACCTTATTATTCTTTTCGGCATTATTATTATTCCTAATAATGTTAAGCTTGGCTTGCTGTAGGTTTACACTGAAATCCGTGAAAAGGGTCATTATTTTACTGATCATTGGAACTACATCAATAATTTAATGGCAAAACAAACTAATAATCATTCTGATACTTGGAATGGATGCTACTCCTCTATTTCAGTGGGCGCAGGCAGTTCGCCTGAACTCGTGGGAACGATGACCTTGCATGGCCTGGACGCCAACTATATGGCTATGGCACGTGATGTGAGTGTGGTGTCACAGTCCCTTGATTCCAAGTATGTGGATGCTGGGGATGATGGGGATGATGCAACTCCTGCTGCTGAGTAAATCAACCACCTTATAATTTGCCTTCCAAGTATATGGCGTTTGAGTACTTTTTAATTATGTTGCCAAAATAAAATGCTCAGCGAAAAATATTTTATTTCCTAAAATAATGTGTTTCAAATAATTGGAAGGAAGATTCTAATAATGTGGATCTGATTGATTTGTAATGCTTTCAAAGGCTCAAAGTGTAACATGCAATGTACTTTTTTAATATTTTTCTGCTGTGTCCAGCTCTAAGTGGTGATAAAAATACTGCTAATTGCTGACACTAGTCCGTTTGGCGATACATCCACTACTAATTTTATTATACTTTTCCCCCTCAAACAAAAACTAATAAAAAAATGCTTATATAATACTTTGATCTTATCATATATATTTAACATTTTCTCTTCAAATAGAGGGGGCGGGGAATCAAATAGAAGGGTATTTTGAGTATAAGATAGCCTTCATTATAAACTTCATTTTCAGTACTGCTGAATTGACACCTAAATAATTATGAAACAATTAATATTTTAAGATAAGAAATTCAGATTAAAATGGCTTATAGACAACAGGAAAAAGTTAGAGAAACTAGTAGTTGCGATTAGCATATATAGCAAGCATAATAATCCTAGCTGCATTAAGAGCTAATCAAACACCTTATGTCGTGAAGATGAATAATTGATGTTGCCCAAATAAAGCATACTACTAAAGTATACTTTAATTTTTAGCACTATTATACTCTCTTCATTGCAAATTGAATGTCCTAATCTAAAAAGAATTTAATTCGGTTCATTTTTTGTTCATGAATTTTAAAATCGAATTGAATAAAAAATTGAATTAATATTAAAAATAAAAAATAATTATATTTAAAAAGTAAGATTTAATATTATTTTACAAAGTTGGAAGGTGGAAAGCAGCTTCACTTTTCAAACTTTGATGACAGCTTTGGTCTGCTTATGCTTAAGAGTTATTTTCTCCGCGTCTTCTTCAACAAATTCATTTGGAGTTTTGGGAACTTCAACATCATTGACGGACGGAAGGTCTAAATAGACCTTCTCAGAATTCAGAGAGTTCATTAATGCCTATATATCATTCTCAGAATTCTTTTTGAAACACATTATTGGAAAGTAACATAATACAAACAAATAACTGAACAAACTTTTAACAACAATTCAAGTAGAACGGTAAGCAAATGACGAATAATTGAGCTTGAACTAGGCTCGACATGACTCAATTACAACTTAATTTATTAAAACATGACACTTTATACGTATCAGTGTTGTTATTATTATTGCTCGGTGAATAGGGCAAAGATAAGATGATGACTTGTTTCCTTGTCGGTCTAGTTTTCCACTATATGATTGATATGTTTTCTGATGTGATCTAAATTTGTATGCTATGTTTTCTTTGAGTTTGTTCCATTTTTGAAATGGCTTGTTTTTTAGTTTTTTTATCTTTTTTCCATGCGGTACAAAATTTAAATTACACAATTTTTTTTAATATAAAAACATGATAATTTTTTAAATTATAATTTCAACTCACAATATCACATGAGATTGTTTAACTAATTAATTTGTATTTATTAGTGAGTACACTAAATAAACTTAAGTAGGAACTTTTACTTGCACCATATATAATATATTTAATATTTATTTTTCAGTATTATGAACAGTGCCTATATCAATTAAGCACCAAATAATGTGTTTTTTTCCTTTTTCATTTTACACGAACAAAGATGTCACAATTAGCTTATAAATAAAAAATAGGTTAATTGTCTGTTTTAGTATCTTTTTTTAATGCCATTTGACAAGATAAGATACCTTTTCAAAAAAATGATTTCGTCAAATTTTAAATTGAAAAATAACATTAGGCAAATGTATTTAATAATAAAGATAAAACAATTAAAAAGAATATGAATAACATTGGATACAAAATAATAAAAAAAATAAAACAAAAAGAAGATAATGACTAGGAATCAGCAATCATCGGACCAGATCATTCTACCAACAGAAATCAAAAGATTCCTCAAAACACCAGCAAAAAGTAATCAGCACGTGATTCCATAGAACCATCAAATATAGAAAGATTATTATTATTATTATTTCACATATTTATTTTAATGTGATTTTGAAATATAAAATGTTCCAAGATAACTTCTATTTTCTACATAAAATTGTTACAATTGCCCCTATTAAAGTTTTCCTCCAATTTATATTTTATTTGTATATTCATTAAATGTATATTAAAAATAAAAAAATAATAAGAATAAATATTAATTTATAGTAATAAAATGAAAGACGAAAAGACATAGAAACTAAAAAAATTATGTTTTCATAGAGAGATTAATTGAGAAATAAGAAAATTATGTTTTTCATTTTTATATAAAAAATAAGAAAGATTAAGAATGTGATAAATATACTTAACATTTACTGCCTTTTTATGTAATTAGATAAATAAAAATCGCATGTGATTGTCCATATGTTACTCATATGTAAAATTTATTAATTTATTATTATTATATTACTCCTTCGTTTGAAATTCACTTAATATATAGTAAATTAAAGATTGAAACTTTAGTTTTGTTTGATAAAATTAATGGGAAATTACCCTATATAGTCTTTGGTCAATATGATCTCGTATATTTAATATTACCCTAAAATGTCAAAACATTTAAGATTTTAAGATTTGTTAAACATTTTTCTTTCAAAAAGACTTCGTAAGTCAATATCAGAACCAGCTTGAATATACATAAATACAAAAAAACATTTTTCACATAAAAAAAAAAAGGACAACCAAGCATTTGAAGAAATTACCGTTAACAACTATCAAAAAAAAGAAAGAAAAAGAAACATGTCGACCTAAAAGTAGCTCAAGATGAATTCTTAAAAAACAACAACAATAATAAAATTGTTCAAGATCAGAGATAACTATGATTTTTTTTTTTTTTTTTTTTGTCATTGGAACTTCACCAAATGGCTGGTGATGAAGCACTATAAGTTGCTCTCTCTGGAGCACGGCACTAACTGAATCCAGTCAAAATCAGCTCAACTGGCCAATCTATGTTGACAATATGAGTACAAACGGGAACTGAAATAGCTAAACAGGCCAATCCACGTTGACAAGATAAGTTCACTCGATGCATCTTTGGCCCGAATTGTTCTTTGGAAAATTATTAAAATAATTTTTAAAATAATAGTTTTTAGAAATTATTAAAATTTCTAAAATAAAGATATTGTTAGTGAAAATTTAAATTAAAAATATGTTTATTATAGAAAAATAAATATTAAAATTATAGCATACAAAAGTAAAAATGTTGTCAACTAATTCTTTTTTGTTTTGAAAAAAATAATAAAACAGTTCAAGATCAGAGATAACTAATTAAGATCTTTTTGTGATTGGGATTTTATCAAATGCATGGCTGGTGATGAAGCACTAAAACTGGCTCTATCTCAGCAGCAAATGATACTAACTAAATCCAGTCAAAATCAATCCAATCTTAGTTATGGTTTCTTTTCATTTCTTTTGTTTCCTTCTGTTCACCAAGCTTTTCGACTTTCGCGTCCAAATATTTTGAAGAAATTACCACTAAGATCTAGAACTAAAAGCAGCTCAAGATGACTTCTTTAGAGAAATGAAAATGTTCAAGATAATATTTTTTTTACCCAATGGCTGGTGATGAAGCACTATAACTGTCTTTCTATCTTCGCAGTACGTATATGATACTAACTAAATCCAGTCAAAATCGATCCAATCGTAGTTATGGCTTCCCACAGATCCAACATGGAAAGTGAATTTCCTGAGCTATTTAAATTCAAGCAGTGTGATCAGCCATTTCCTGCAACAAAAACACCTAATTTCTTTAATTCTTTTATTATACGACTTGCCAAAAAATGAAGACAATTGTTCTTTTCCTTTCATTCTTCCTCTTTTGTATTTACAGCAATTCAGTTGATGCATCACTAGAACCGGTGCTAGATGCCGGAGGAAAGAACCTCAAGGTAGATGACTACTACTACATCCTCCCTGCCGATATCCGCGCAGGCAGAGCTGGTGGATTGACATTATCCGGAATAGGAAATTATACGTGTCCTTTGGGTGTAGTCCAGGAGTTAAAAGAGATCAGAAATGGCCTTCCAGTAACATTTTATCCACAAAACGAGACGAAAAGTGGAATCATTCCACTTTCCACTGATTTGAACATCGAATTCTCTTACCCAGAAAGGTGTGGGGAATCCACAATCTGGAAGCTCAATGACTATGACGAATCTACTGGGAAATACTTTGTGGGAGTTGGAGGGGTTTTTGGTGATACTAATCCTGATGGTCTTGGCAATTGGTTCAAGATTGAAAGGTACGAATACGGTTACAAGCTCGTCTATTGTCCCACAGTTTGCGAGGACTGCGAAGTTGTTTGCAAAAATGTCGGCATTGTTTATCAAAATGGGCAAAGACGTTTAGCTCTAACTGATGTTCGTCCCCTCAAAATCATATTCAAATTGGCGAAATAAGGAGCACAACAAATCCTTAATGGGTTGCTTTTCCTATTATTTGTTCTCTTATAAAAGACAAATCAAAGTATTAATAAAGATGCCTCTTTGGAGGATATTAGTATAAATCTAAATAAAATTGTCTTACACTAAATTTGTTTATATTTTTAAGCATTGTTTTTCTTTTCTAGTATTTCCATGCTTTGGTTTACCGTTTACAACTCATTTGAGTCCAAGAGGAAACAACAGAAACAGAAAAGCCATATAAATTACTGAACCATTATAAAATGAACTTTAAATTCCACATGTCCATATAAATTAAAATCGTAAGAGAGTAGTTGAATCACGCTTCAAGTCAGTCTTCAGGGCAATGTTCACAACTCTAATCAGACCAATCTGGCCCACATGCACCATGTGAATAATTTTTATATGTATTTTGTAGAGAGCATTCTAGAAGATTATTTAGATTTTTACTTGATATTGAGGTGCATGGTTCCCACAATATAAAACATTGATGTTTTGAAAGCAAGTAAAAGAAATGGTTCTCGTATAAAATACTAACAAACTAATCTGGCAAATTATCAACTATTTAGGAACTCATCAACACCTAGAAAGGAAAAACCAAATTTAAATTTCTTCAAAAATATTTAGTTCAATATTGATAAAGAGATCGTTACATTAATCTCCTTCACAAATCTCAAACTGAATCGACTGCTGCACCCGCCATGACTAAGAAATCTGATAGTCTATCTACTCCTTTAGCAAGACCATATGCTTTATTAAGCCTATTTATCCCCCGCTTATTAAGTCGACATGTTAAACATACTGTCAGCAAAAGACAGTTTTGTTGACACTATATATGATGATGGACATATCAACATAGCAAGACCTCATGACATGATATAGTGAGGAAAATTTAAAGATATACTATTAAATTTGGTAATATGACATACCTTTTTTTTTTCATTAAGTGTGAAACATTGGGAATGCTCTTACCTGTTTGGATCTCTTATCTTTGCAATTTTGCTAATTTTTTTTTCCAATTGGTTTTTATGGACTTTTTTAGTCCCTTATTTTTGTACATTATCCAATGTATTTCTTCTTGCCAAATCAATCCCAGAATCCGGCTTGAATACATGTAGGCATCATTTGCTTAATGGAAAAAATGGAACAGCAAAAAAGCCCACATTGTCAAACCCCAAAAGTAGTTTCCATTTTCTTCCTTCTTCAAACAAACCATAAAAGTAGTTTACAAGACTGCATAGTTGTTGCCATTGTGACCAACCCAACTTCAATGTCGGTATCATTGCGATCATTGCTACCAACTATATCATAACTCATTCCACCTATGTATGCATGGACGTACAACATATGAAGATAATAGAGAAATCAATTTTAGCTTAGCAAGAAAGATTATAAGTAGCCGATCATGGGTAATGCCATAGTCGTGTGATATAACAATAAATCAACTAATTTTTATGTTATTTAATGTAAATAATTTGATTAAAATTCAAATAATCTATTTTATTTTATGAATATTTTTAGTTTCCCCTCTTATTTATTTGTTTGCATAATATTTTAAAAATAATTGGTCAAGGATCTAACTCAAAAGAAGAAGAATACCAACAGGAAAACAAAAAAAAAGTGACCATTAGACCGCCACATCAATCAACGCCACAACAGCCCCTCGTTAGCAGCCACATCACCACTTAATCTAATCCCCAACCTTATCATAAGAATCTTCACCAAAATCCACATACCTTCATTCTTGGAAATTCCAATATAACAAAATCTTATGAAAGTAAGCAAAAAGTTTCTTTTTGTGTAACTCGTCATTATTATTATTATTATTTGTATCATGCTGAATTACTTGAGTTTAGCTAATATTTTCCTATCATTATTAAAAATTTGAGCAAATATACGCCCATAATAGAATATGAATGTCTTTTATATTTGATAACTTAAGAAAGAAAAAAAAAGAACTTGCTTGTAAGTGTGAGTCCTTCTTCAACTTATTTCGTACAATTTGAGTTTCATTACCCAATAACCAAAGTTTATTTAATTTTATTATGTATTCATTTTTGTTTTGCGTTCATTACTTATTTTCATTCCGTCCTTAGGCTGTTAAAGTTGTAAAGAAAAATAATGTCTTCTCAGTGACAGGGAAAAACCATATAGAAATCTAGAATTTGAAAAATGAACAATTAAGATGGCCAATAATAATTGAAATAACATAATTGATCAAATAAAACCAAGAATTGTTCAAATACTCAAATATAAATAATAATCCCTTGAAAAGATCGGGTTTTTAATTACAAAAAGTAAATCTCATATTCCCGAATAACATAAACCTAATACATGTCCTTGCTAACTTAAGAAAACTACTCACAAAGCATAAAGGAAAACATAATAAAAAGATAAAGGGAAAGAGAGAAACTCATTAGACGGGAATCCGATTTCCCGAGAAGCTCCAACCCTTCAACTTCTACAATGCTCTGGAAGAGAGAATCTAAAGTGCTTGACCTCCTAAACTAAGCTATTAAGGCCTATAAATAGTTAGAAAAAGTTCCTAGGGTTGTTTTTACAAGAGTCCTAATTAGAAACTACTTAAAACGAGCTTAAAACTTAAATTTGAAAAGTGGACGCCCGAATCTTCAAAGTGGACGCCTGAGTAAATGAGACGCGTTCACTTGACTGTCAATCTTCTGAGGGTGGACGCGTGAAGTTTGGTGGACGCGTCCACTTTTTGGCCTTGCGCGTCCACTTGGCTGTCCAACTTCTAAGGGTGGACGCATGAAATCTGGTGGGCGCGTCCACTTTCTGGCCTTGTGCGTTCACTTCCCCTCTCTGCACGTCCACTTCTTCTTTCTTCTAAATATCCATCTTCAAGTTTTCAATTTCTTCCAATTTCATTCCAACATCTTCTAAATCTTCTAAAGACCAGAAAACAAAAGTAATAGAATAAAGAATCATTAAAATCACCAAAACACATAATTAGCTAGATTTAAACTCAATAAACATCATAATAAACAATAGAAAACCAAGCTAATTATGGTTCAATCATCCAACAAGCATATTAAATAAGTTTCATACGTATTAAACTTCTAAAATTTATTCTATTCTAAACCTATACATATCAAAATAAAAACTAATGTATCCAAAGTATGCCTTGCACTATTTCTGGTGATAATGATCCACAATATAAGTATCAATTACTCTTGTCCCATCACTTAAAGTTTATTTAGAAGCCACATTACTTATGTTCATATGTTTGGTATCATTTTTTACAAAAATTGGATACTGCATTCTATTCATATTCCATCAATCTACACAAGAAAAATATTTAGGAATCTTATTCTTCTTCATACTACCTTTCCTTAAATAGTCTACTATTTATGATTTTTTAGGCTATGAAGTCTCAACTTTTTCACAATATGCATCAAAATCATCCCAATTACACATGGAACACCATTAGCACCCAAGAGAGGTAGAGGAACCTAGACTTTCAGAATATGATGAATGAGAAGTTCTCTTAAAATATGGTTGGATTTATATTAAGTAAACAAATTAGGCGATTCAACTGCTCATTTAAAAAAATTAAACTAAAAGTATGGAGGCTCGACCTTCCATAAAAAAGAATTAGAGACATAAAAAGAAATTAAATTAGTTAGCAGGCTCAGCCTTCCATAATGTAGAAAATAAAAGATATAAAAGTAAATTAAACTAATTAGGTGGCTCAGCCATCTATTTGCGATATTTAAAGTGTATAAAGCAAAATAAATAAAGACCAAGCGGGTAAACCGACCATAAGTCCAGTTAAATAAATCCAAATAGAAATTAAGTATAAAGAAAATTATCTTATAATCCCATTTATTAATAACTTAACACATATCCTTGCTAACAAAAGAAAATTACTCACAATACATATTTAATAAATATAAGATGGAATTTATAAACATTGGAAAGAAAATTTGAAAGATAAACTCCCCAGAAATATTGAAATTATACGGACAGAATTTCTTTACTAAATATTACAAAAAGCCTTGAAATATTATTCTAAAAATTCTGGAAAATAAATTAAGATGAAGACAATAATAAAAGAAAGAAATTTCAAAAAAAATGGAGAAGATTGAAGTTAAATTGGTGTTGAAATCATAAAAATAAGCTTCCTATTTATAGCCACGAAAATCAGGGGCAAAATAGTCATTTCACACCCAAAGTCTTGAAAATTTAGTTCGTAGCCTAATTTCCTCAAACTTCGCCACGTGTCGCATCCTCAATAGTCTACATTGCAGCTTCTAAAAGTGCCACTTGTCACATTTTGATTGCGCCACTTGTCATGTTCTTATTGAGCCACGTGTCATTTTTTTGATTGCGCTACGTCATTTGATGACATGGATTTTTTTTTTTTACTTCTCCAACATTTCTTCTACTTCTTTTTATCTCCATAATGAACTAAATTACACTGAAAAACTTACAAACAAAGAAATATATGGGAAACGTGAAATATATCTATTAAATAACATAAATAACCGATTTTTAAACAAAATAAGTCATTAAATAACATAAAAATCAGTTAATTTATGAGTACATCAAATTTCCCTATACTATCCCTTTGCTTGCCCTCAAGCAAAATATAAACATAAAATATACAATATTAATTTCAATACAACTTTCACAATTAACCCCTTTTTATTTAACAAAATAATTGTGCTCTTGTTCTTGAATATCATTTACAACTTTAACATTAAAATTCAAAGTTAACAAAATGTGACTGTGAAAACATAAAACCCTTAATAATTGTTTTTTTAAAAAAACATGCTATCCATATAATAAAAGGATAATAACAAAGTCATTATGTAAAAAAATACATTCTTAGTTTCTCAACACAACTTATAAATTTGTATACTCACATATTCTCCACTAATGATGAAAAATTTTGGTCGATCTGGGTCAAATAAGACTTTTAAGCTTGTAATGTTAAGCTCCGAATTTGACTACAAACGAAGGATAGGAATATACAAAATATTTCAAGAGTTTAAATTGAGAATGAATTACCATCTCTTGAACAAAAACCTTAGCCATGATATCTCTTTTTTTTTCGCTTTTCTATTTTCTTTCTCTTTTTTTTCTTTCTTTCTTTTTTTTTTTTGTTTTTTTTGTTGAAAAAATCATATGTATGAGCTTTTAACCTTTCGATTTTTGAAAATATCTCGTAATCCTTTAAATCGCTTTACCAAGTTTTCCAAACATATGGGTATTTATATGTGTGTTACAACGATCATAAAAAAAACTTTTAAAATTTTTCTCAGGAGTCATGTAGTCAACCGAACTAAAGGCCGATCGTCCGCACTATCATCCACAAGTATATTAGAGTGCTTTGGACAATTTGTGCACGATGAACTAAGTGTCCGATCAACCGTATGAATGATGTGAAAGACCCGCACATGCAGTTAGATTGACTGCACAACAAAGCAATAACGCAACCCAAGATTCCAATCAACTTTAAATGTTGTGGAATTGATTTCATAAAACTTTTAAACATATACATGTATTTTAAAAATATTTCAAATACCCAAATCATATTTTAACTTACGAAACTCATTTTGAAAAAGTTTTAATGTTATTGAGCAACCCATAAAATTATTACTCATAAAGATGAACTAGAGATATATAAATGATATCAACATCTAAAACTAAACTTTTAGTTCCTATCTAATCAAGAAATGCTTGTCTTCAACACTTGATAACTTGTGATCTTCCTTGAAGATTTGAAACTTCGAGCTTAGACTTAAACAATTAGTTATCATCAATGTTTGTCACTAATCAAAATTAAGACATTAAAATATTTATGGCTTTATATATATATATATATATATAATCCCACATAAATAATTTCAAGAGAGAATATATTCTACCTTATAAAAGTGTAAATAAAGATTGCAATATGTTCTATGTCATCTTAGGAATAAATATTAGAATATCTTTCTCTATAATTGAATATCTCTAATTTTTATCATAGGCTCAAAACTTCAATGCATTTTTTGTTTTCAAATTATCGATGGATTACTTATGGAATATAGACAAATTATTTTTTATTCCACATTTCAATTTAATTTTTATTTCTTTTGTAATTTATTGGTAATTTTTCTTTAAATATAAAATTATTAATGAAGTTTCACTTTTCATGAAAAGAAATGGAAAAATTTTGTTGGTCTTCTAATGAAATTCCATCTGTAATGTATAAAAAGATTACCGACGGAAAACATTCCATCATAATCTATTGATAATACATAAAAATTATTGACAGGAAAGTTTCCAATTCTAATCACTCACTAACACAAAGAAAAATAATATAGATGGAGATTTTTCGGTTGGTAATTCATCTCTAAGACATAAAACTTACAGATGGAGAAGTTTTCGTTCGAAACTTTTTATCGATAATTAAACTATATATATATATATATATATATGTCATTGTATTGTAGTGTCCCTGACTTCCCTATCTTGTTCTACATATTCAGAGAATACATTCTTTTCATCAAGTAATTACTTTTTATTAAAGATTAAATTTCTACTAATGATCAAAGACTTTAACACCATCGCATATCCCAAGAAGATACCATTTTTCACTATAAAATGAAGCTTGCCATCTTCGACATGCTAATAGGTGGTGCAACAAAAAATTCTGAAAGCTGATTGATCATTAAGTGACTTTGCTAATAGGGAAGTAATTCGCTAGATAACATGCTATATTTAAGGCTTCAGCCAAAAAACCGTTATTCAAATTTAATATATAAGGCCATGTCAATTTGACAGTTTTCTTCAATTTTAAATTCGAATATATTTTATTTTAGAAAGTGTAAACAAATATTGGAATAAATTCTACATCATTTTAAAGATTAGAATTTATTCTACTTCATCTTCTGACGTAAATAAAGATTAGAATTTGTTCTATTTTATCTTCTTTTATAATTGGATATCTGTAATTTTTATTATAAGTGCTATACTTCAATTCATTTTACAACTTAGTCTTTTGTCAATTGGGTTTCGCGTTCTTGTTTTATGTATTTTTCTTTTCCTTCAAAAGTTTCATTGCTCGGTGACTAGGGCGAAGATAAGATGATGACTTGCTTCCTTGTCGTTCTAATTTTCCACTATACGATAGGTATGTTTTCTGACGTGGTCTAAATTTGTATGCTATATTTTCTTTGAGTTTATTCAATTTTTGAATTGGCTTGTTTTTTAGTTTTTTTCCCTTTTTTTTCATGCGGTACAAAATTTAAATTAAACAAATCATTTTTTATATAAAAACATGATAATATTTGAAATTATAATTCCAACTCACGATATTACGTGAGTTTGTTTAACTAATTAAGTTGTATTTATTAGTGACTACACTAAATAAACTTAAATAGGAACTTTTACTTGCACCATATATAATATATTTAATATATTTTTTATCCATTTTCGTTCGTATTTTTTATCAACTTTTATTATCTCTAATATTTCAAATATTGTTGAATGTTGTCTTTTTTGAGATTTTCCTTTTAAAAAAATGATTTCATCAAATTTTTGATTGAAAGACAACATTCAGCAAATGTATCAAAGAATAATACAAAAAAAAATTAAGAAGAATATGGATGACATTGGATACAATTTTTAAAAAAAAATAAAATGAAAAGCAGGGTTTTATTAATGAAAATGACGCCCTGCATCCAAACATAGCGGAAGAAAATCAGATAAGGATTAGGAATCAGCTTTCAAAATAAAAATAAAATAAAAACAAAAAGAAGATAATGACTGGGAATCACAACAATCATCGGACCAGATCATTCTACCAACAGAAATCAAAAGATTCCTCAAAACACCAGCAAAAAGTAATCAGCACGTGATTCCATAGAACCATCAAATATAGAAAGATTATTATTATTGAAATATATATCTAATTTCAGATAGAAAGATTATTATTATTATTTTTATTATTTGGGGGAGCAATGGTGATTTTGGCATCATCTAATCTAATAGCACGCATGATTTTTAAGCTTTCATAAAAACTTAATAAAATAGCAATTTCGTTATTAGATGCAAAACCAAACAGAAGAATTTAAGTCCCACGAAACAGATAATGATAAGGAATCAGCAATAATCCGACCAGATAAAAAGATTTTTCAAAACATATTAACCGCCCATATATTTTTTACTTTTTTTAACATTGATAATATATCTTTCAATTTGAATTTTACATTATTAGTATTATTTTATTTTTTTCATATTTGACCATTCCGATCATTTTTTTGTCAATACTATACAAAATCAGTGGCTCTCATTTTTTCTCACGAAATGAAAAAGAGGAAGGGAGAAGGAGAAAAGAGAAAAAGAAAGACATGTTACCAAAGTTGAAAAAACAAAAAAAAATAATGCTATTGTAAAATTCAAGATAAAAAATATGTTATAAAGTTGAAAAAGTAAAAAAGTATAGACCCTATATATGCCAAATTTTCAAATTCAATCCCTCCATATATAGAACCATTAGCTAAAATCAAAACATGATGTTTTATGCATTTCACAATATTTATTTTAATGTGATTTTGAAATATAAAATGTTCCAAGATAACTTCTATTTTCTACATAAAATTGTTACATTTGCCCCTATTAAAGTTTTCCTCCAATTTATATTTATATTTGTATATTCATTAAATGTATATTAAAAATAATAAAATAATAAGAATAAATATTAATTTATACTAATAAAATGAAAGAGGAAAAGACATAGAAACTAAAAGAAAATTATGTTTTTATAGAGAGATAAATTGAGAACTCATTTTTATATAAAAAATAAGAAAGATTAAGAATGTGATAAATATACTTAACACTATCTTTTTATGTAATTAGATAAATAAAAATCCCATGTGATTGTCCATATGTTATAGAGATGTAAAATCTATTAATTTATTATTATTATTATATTACTTCCTTCATTTGGAATTGAATGTAATTTTTAAATTTGTTTAAAAATTAAGAAATGTTATTTATTTTAATTTAGTTATCAAATTATCATTGACACGTTAAATTCAAAAGGAAGGGGAGGTATTTGGTAAACTAGGGTTTTTGTGCGCGTGATTTTTAAGCTTTTATCAAAAGACATGAGTAGTCATCTTTTTGTACCCACGATGAATTTAAATATTACAGATGCATAAACAATTGTTGAGAAAAAAAAAAAGGTGAAATGAAAGGAACAAGCTTCTTGAGTAATAATTAATTTTATCAACAAATTTAATTTAATTTTGGCCTAGCCTACCGCTCTTCCTATAAATACAGGGCATGGAAACAATCCAATTCCACAACACCCTAAAAAAAAAGAAAAGAAACAAAGAAGTTGAGATTATACGGGAGGAAGCAGCATGGCGTGTAAGGTGTTTGGAAGCCCAGTGATGGACGAAACTGTGAGAAAAATTCATCCAAATGTGCCCAAAATAACTACTAAACACAGGGCAGAAGCAGCTTTGCAGTGTATGAATGCAGATGGAATAGTGGAGAAAGTGAAGAAGTTTATACAAGAACTCATGGCAGCTCAGGTCAATGCAATAGCCTCAACGTTCGGCGTGCTTTTCAATGCCACTGGAGATGACATGACATTCAATCTCGTACACAACTGGAACGGTCAAATTTGCAAACCTTATCCTAAAATCATTCGAAATGGGGAATGTGCTGTATTTTCGCACGTCGGCTTTAGAAGTCCTTCTAAAGCAGCTGTTGTATATAGCGGCACAAATATTTGTGGAACTACCTGTAATTGGATGCTTGCTTGGAAAACTACCAAATGCGACTCCCAGAACCACGTGAGTAGCTTGTTGTCTAGCATGAGTTATTATTTTGTATTAATTATTACAAAATTTATATATACTTAGAGCTAAGATTTAATTCATGATAGATTTTTTTTTTTTCGTTCGCCACAGGTGTACACTGAAATCCGTGAAGATGGCCATTATCAAAACGATTATTGGGATTACATCGATAGTTTGATGGAAAAGCAAACTAATTTTCATTGTGATACATGGAACGGATGCTTCTCCGCTATGGCCATTGGCACAGGCTGTTCCCCGACACTTGGGGCCATAATGACCTTAGATTGTCTTTCTCCCAATTTTATGGCCATGGCCCGTGATGTGTCAAAGAGTCTGGATCTCAACTAGCCTCCCAACTGCTGCTGAATAATCAATCAACGCATGGCTTAAGAGTATGTTTAAATAAATCATGTTTGGCAGAATAAAACGGCCCATGCGACTAATATTTATGTATGTATTGGGAACACAGTATGGCTGCTTAGTGAAACCATGCTATATAATATTACCAAAAATAATAATAATAACAAATAATGCCCTACTTTCCATATGATGCACATGGTTATAATATTTAAGATTCTCTGGGTTCTCATGACGTTAAATTAAATTAAATTATGGTACTTTGAATAATGATGCACACGGTTGCGCCATGTCCTCATCGACTTAAATTAAAATATATTATCTTAACTTTCAATAATGATAAGATGCACTACTCTATTGCGATATCATTCATATCATTCTGCAATTGAATTTAAAAATGATTAGCGAGTGATACAATGAAAATAAATTAATAAAATTCATGTTAACGAGTTTATACCATAGTTTATTGTGATTTGTCGCTATTGAATTCACCCTTATTAGTGTCAGTCCTGCAATTGAATTTAAAAATGATTAGCGAGTGATACAATGAAAATAAATTAATAAAATTCATGTTAACGAGTTTATACCATAGTTTATTGTGATTTGTCGCTATTGAATTCACCCTTATTAGTGTCAGTCTGAAATGTGTGAGTCTTCTTATACAAATTTCTATAAGTGAACCCAGAACCTTCTGACATCCACTGCAAAATGAATGAAAAAATTAATTAATAATAATTTTATAATAATAAATTAATTTAAAAAAATGTCTAAGAATGACTAACCATCATCCTTTCGTGCTTCGAGAACAAAATCGACCCACCATTATGAGTAGAATAAGTACCTTCAGCTTTGTTGCTCATTTCGGATCTAGAAGCACATAAAAATGTCTCAAATCTCCCATACTCATGCAATTTCTTCCAGTCATCTAGCACGATCCAATATGGGTGGTCGGTCTTATTGTGCTCCTTATGAGCACGATGCATCTCATCCTTGAACTAGTCTTGGCAACCTTATCCCAATTCCTCCGAATAAGGGTACTATGCTCAGAATGCCACTCGAACAATTTCTGAAAAGATAAATTATATCGAAGACTTTTATAATTATAATATATAATTTAAGAACAAAGGAAGATAAATTTACAACTAGTGTCAAACTTACACTCTACTTTTCAAACCACAATTTTCGCACTTTCATAGGACCTTAGGAGAATCTTGCATAAGGACCAACAAAGTGTCTCAGAAACCTCCCTAATAGGCTCCACATACAGATCAAATATGTTTCAATTTTAACAAAATCAATATTTAAACTAAATTTTGGCAAAGTCTCCCTTATAAATTAGATATTTCTCAGGCCACACAATTAGCCATAAGACACCACAAATGTCAATAATAGTGCCAAAAAATCATAACAAATACCAACAATATTTAACAAAGTGAATCACTATCAACCAATAAACTCAATATGTGTTATAATGCCGACATATAACAAATCGAGATATCAACGAATATACGCAACAGATGTAATACAATATTAAGTTATTACTGCTATCAAACACTATATATACTTACGAATCAATGTGAGGAGAAATGAGTCGGGAATATGGAATCTTCCACCCCGGCTATGTAGAAGAGGGTGAAGCGAATTCAGGAACTAGTGAATTGGAAGAGACAGCTCCTGATGTGGAAGTGGGTGTGCTAGTATCGGTGCCAATGCTGGTGCCTGACCCAACTATGTCTGGACTAGGATCCTCCATAACTCTTGGTAGTCTTAGAGGTGGTGTCCTATGTCCAGAACCATTCATGCCTAAAATAGAAACAGTGTTAAAATTGTATTAGCAACAATCAATTAGAAGATTAATCATAGGATATAATCAACAAGGATAACATAATAAATGACAACTTTATCAAGATTGTGGAAAATTATTCACATAATTAACAACATTTCTACAAATGTAATGCACCTAATCGCTAAAGTCAAATATTGAATTTCAATCATTCTCATCACTATCAACAACTATTTCTAAGGATTTATCTTCCTCCACTTTGATGTCATAGCTAAGGGAGATTGAGGTTTCATTTGCTCCACATCCAATATATAATTCTCACCCATCTCATGTGTTACGGGACCAATATCAATCTCAATAGAAACTATATTAACTTAATCAAGTTGAGCTACATCTTCTTGGTATGCCTTGTCTGCTATAGGTGCATCAATCACATGTCGGGCCTTACTCTTACAAACAACCAACCAATCAGATCAAGGTCTTTTGCTTCCAGGGTATGAGCTATAGTAAACTTGGATTGTTTGTTACGCTGAAACAAAGGGATCATATTTCATGTACATTCTCCTTCGGTTCAATTCAACAAGGTTATATTGTGAATGAACTTTAACACCTCGATTTGGAATGTTATCAAACCAATCGCATTTAGACAATACAATCTTTTGAAGTGGAATACCAAGAAATTAATTTTGATAATTTCCTTCACAACTCCATAATAGAAATCAACATTTGTTGATCCCTGAACACATATTATATTGTTGATTGTATTTTTTCCATCTGTGTGTTCAGCCATATGGAACATGAAACCATTTACATAGTATCCATGACATGACTTCACTTTCTTTGATGGCCCCCAAGAAAAGCTTTGCAAACAAATATTTGTTACATCATTCATTGGATAATAATAAGAATAATAATAAAGCCCTACTTGTGTGTTTTCAATATTTGGAAGAAAATTATTATGTGAAATTTGTCTTTATGAACTACGTACAAGTGTTATATACTTACTATCCTACAGGAAAATTATAGATTCCCACTTGGTTGGGAGAGTTTTCAATAATATTAATTTACATGATGCAGAATTGTTTTCATAATTAATTAGAAGTTCTTGAACAAGAATTTCTCGTTCATTCAAATTGTTGCTCTAAAAACTTGAAAAAATAAAAATAATATGAGAAATCCTATCCGTGTGAACTTTTTTAGTGAGTAATTTATAACATATAGTTCAAAAATTTCAATCTTTGGCATATTGTCAAATTAGACAAAGATTTTCTTTTTATTCTTAAAATATTGATGTAATTCAAATTTTTGCTTAAACAATAAAATTATTTTGAAACTTAATCAACTACCTTGAGTTATCTACTCGATAATTTCACAAAACTTTTCACTAATCAAGTATAAGATATTACAAAAGAAGCTCACTCAATTTACCTTAGGGTTTTACACAAAACCTCTCACCTAGACAAGGTTAACTTAACTCCTACAGCTTTACAACACAACCTTGATTTTACTACAATCTCCAATACAATAATTAATGAAATACACACAAACAAGATAGTCACAAGTATCTTCAATTCAAGGTTCACTCTAACCCTTAGAATTTTAAGCTAAATGCAACCTTGAATAAGTTTACAATAAATGAATAAGATGATTTGATATAGATATAACCTTAATTTTGAGGATATATCAAAATGTAGTTCAACGATCTGTTTGAGCAATTGTTTCACATGATTGCTCAAGAACACCTATCGTTGTATGAAACCCTTCTTGAATGATTTTCAAAATATAGATGTTTAGAAAGGGTTTGAGAATGTTTGTAAGATCTTCTATAATGAATGTGTATCAATTTTTTCTCAGAAAATCATTCTACCAAGTTTTTCAAACATATGGTATTTATATACGTGTTACAACGGTTATAAAAATAACTGTTAAAATCTTACTCATGAGTCATGCAGTCAACCGCACTAAAGGCTGGTCGTTTGCATTATCATCCACAAGTATATTAGAGTGCTTTGGACAATTTGGGCAAGATGAACTGAGTGTCCGATAAACCGTATGAACAATATGGAAGAACACACATGCACTCAAATTGACCGCACAACAAAGCAATAACGCAACCCAAGATTCCAATCAACTCTACAAGTTGTGGAATCGATTTCATAAAATTTTTAAGCATATGCATATATTTTAAAAACATTTCAAATACCCAAATCATATTTTAACTTATGAAACTCATTTTGAAAAAAGTTTTAAGTTCATTGAGCAACCCATAAGATTATTACACATAGAGATAACCTAGAGATATATAAATGATATCAACATCGAAAACTAAACCTCTAGCTCCTATCTAATCTAGAAACGCTTGTCTTCAACACTTGATAACGTGTGCTCTTCTTTGAAATCTTAAAACTTCGAGCTTAGACTTAAACAATTAGTTATCATCAATGTTTGTCACTAATAAAAATTAAGACATTAAAATTTTTATAGCTTTATATATATATATATATAATCCCAAATAAATAATTTCAAGTCAAAATATATTCTACCTTATAAAAGTGTAAATAAATATTGAAATATGTTCTATGTCATCTTAGGAATAAATATTAGAATATCTTCGTCCACTTCGTCATTCTCTATAATTGAATATCTCTAATTTTTATCATAGGCTCAAAACTTCAATGCATTTTTTGTTTTCAAACTATCGATGGATTACTTATGGAATATAGACAAATTATTTTTTATTCCACATTTCAATTAAATTTTCATTTATTTTGTAATATGTTGGTAATTTTTCTTTAAATATAAAATTATCAATGAAATTTCATTTTTCATGAAAAGAAATGGAAAAATTTTGTTGGTCTTCTAATGAAATTCCATCTGTAATGTATAAAAAGATTACCAACAGAAAACATTCCATCATAATCTATTGATAATATAGAAAAATTATTGACGGGAAAGTTTCCATTGCTAATCACTCACTAACTTATACAGAAAAATTATTTCAGTAAAAAAAAATATAGATGGAGATTTTTCGATTGCTAATTCATCTCTACGGCAAAAAACTTACAGATGGAGAAGTTTCGTTAGAAACTTTTTATCGATAATTAACTATATATATATATATATTATATTGTATTGTAGTGTCCATGACTTCCCTATCTTGTTCTACATATTCAGAGAATACATTCTTTTCGTCAAGCAATTTTTTATTAAAGATAAAATTTCTACTAATGATAAATGATTTTAACACCATCGCATATCCCAAGAAGATACCATTATTCACTATAAAATGAAGCTTGCCATCTTCGACATGCTAATAGGTGGTGCAACAAAAAATTCTCAAAGCTGATTGATCATTAAGTGACTTTGCTAATAGGGATGTAATTCGCTAGATAACATGCTATATTTAAGGCTTCAGCAAAAAAACCATTATTCAAATTGACATTTAAGATTAGTCATCTCCTGCACTCCATTTTATAGAGGATTAGATTGCACTGTGTGATTACGAACATTCCAAACTTAGCACAAAACCTATTAGAATAGTGGTGTGTGCTGCTAGAAATTGTTGTTTTCTTTGGTTCTTCCCTGTTTACTGGTGGTCTGTATATAATTTCTCCTGCAGTGGTTACTACTTGCTGCAACATAAAAGCCCATCAGCACCTCGTAAAAGGTCAGCCTTGCTGCAGTGATTGGCTTTTGTTCTTCGTTAAATACTAGTTGCAAGGCACCACTCCATTATCCCTATTTTTATTCTATTCTATTAATATCGTTTAATTTGTTGAAGTCCTCTTTTTAAACATTTTCTTAAAGTTCTTCATGACAAGAGCTATCTCCTCATCATCCATTTCTTCCTCATCATTGGAAGATTCATTACCGTTGTTCTTTTTGATTTTAAAAGCAATCCCTCTTTTCCCTTTGTTTTCTACTTCTTGATCATTTAGCCACTTCATCCTTATTTCATGAGTGAGAAGTGATCCAATAAGCTCTTCTACTAGTTTCTTCTTCAAGTCAAACACTTGGTGTGTTAGTTGTGTGAATAAAAATGTGTTCAAATAAAATACAGAAAGTAGAGCAATGAACACAATGATTTATAGTGGTTTGATTTATCCAACAAAACCTAATCCACTACCTTGAGCTATCTATTCAAGGATTTCACAAAATCTTTCACTATTTTAGCACAAGAGATTACAAAAAAGGTTCACCCAATTCACCTTAGAGTTTTATAATACAAACCTCTTACCAAATCAAGATTCACTCAATTCCTTGAGTTTTGCAATACAATCTTGATTACACACTTATCTCTAATACAACAATTAATGAAATAGATACAATTAAGATAATCACAATTATCTATAATTCAAGATTCACTCTAACCCTTAGAGTTTTATGCTTAATGCAACCTTGAATGAAACTTACAAGATAAAAATAAGAAGAGTTTGATATAGATAACACCTTATTGTGAAGATATATCAATTTGAAGCACAAACACCTACTTTAGTAGTATGTTCCTCTAGATTGCTCAAGAACACCAATGATTTTAGTAAATACCATTTTTGGATGATTTTAACAATGTAAATGTTATGAAAGGGTTTCAAAATGTTTCTAAGATATTCTATGTTGAGTATGAATCAAATATTTGCTCAAAAAGTCGTTGTACTAAGTTTTTCAAACAATTTGGTATTTATATGTATGCTCCAACGGTCATAAAAATAACTGTTTGAATCCCATTCAGGCGGTCGACCGCTTCTCATGTTGGTCATGTGCACCATAATCCGCAAATATACTAGAGAGCTCTGGACAGTCTGCGGACGATGAGTTGAGTAGTCCGGTCGATCGCATGATATGGGGTCGACCGCATATGCATTCAAACCATGCAACACAAGATTCCAATTAACTCTTAGAGTTGTTGAATAAAGTTTTAAGCAAATGCATGTATTTGAAAATCATTTCAAATACCCAATTCATATTTTATCTTTAATAAGTGCATTTTGAAAAGCGTTTTACTTTTATTAAGCAACCTATAGAAAATATTACTCATAGAAGTGGACCTAGAGATATTTAAGTGATCAAAATATAATACTAAACCTCTAGATCCTATTTAATCCACAAAACGTTTATCTTTAGCTCTTGATAACTTACGATCTTTCATGAAGATTTGAAACTTCGATCTTGCATGAATTAGACATTTGAATCCTAAAAGACCAACACTTCTACACATAAGACATTAGTCCATATCAATGTTTGTCATTAATCAAAATTAAGACATTAAAAACTTTAGGGTTTTCAGTTGTCTTTTTTCAGATTTTCCTTTTAAAAAATATGATTTCGTCAAATTTAGATTGAAACATAACATTTGGCAAATGTATCAAAGAATAAATACTAAAAAAAATTTAAAAACAATACGGATAACATTGGATACAAATTCTCAAAAAAAAAAGCGGGGTTTCATTAATGACGCCCAACTCTTGTATCCAAACATAGCGGAAGAAAATTAGATCTGACCAAGATTGAACTTGAACTGGAGAATCAAACTGGAACTGAACTGTGGTCAATGGTTTCAAAACCATTTATCAGGTTTACGATTCATTAAAGTTCATGAACAGGCCATTTTCGGTTTAGGTTTTTAATTTTGATAAATCATAAACTGACGGTTCAAACTGTTGAACTGACAAGTAAGAAAATTACGAGATTTTTTATTCATCTATACTCTTGAAAGATATGCAGATAGTTTAATTTTTGAAAACAAAAATAAAATTTAATCTCATTTTAATAACAAACTTGCATTTTGAAATTAATAGAAATTACCCTGAAATTTTAATTTTTTTTAAAAAAAACAAAATCAAAATCGTATTAAAATTGGAGTCATAACCGTTCGAAATTGTAAGTTTGTCGGAATCGATCAGAACTAAACTTTACCAGAATCGTAAACTGTTCAAAATAATTATTTTAAAGTTTCGATTTAAATTTTTTATTTGATAAATTATGAACCTCTATCCATGAATACTGGTCAACTCTAAAGAAAATGAGATAATGATTAGGAATCAGCTTTCAAAATAATAAAAAATAAAAACAAAAAGAAGATAATGACTAGGAATCAGCAATCATGGGACCAGATCATTCTACCACCAGAAATCAAAAGATTCCTCAAAACACCAGCAAAAAGTAATCAGCACGAGATTCCATACAACCATCAACAAAAATCAAAACCTGTTATTTTATGTATTTGACATATAACCATTATTTTGTACATAAAATTGTTACGTATGTTCCTATTAAATTATAAATGTTTTCTCCAAATTTTTTTATTAGTATATTCATTAAAATAATCAAATAATAAAAATAAATATTAATTTATGCTCATAAAATGAAAGAGGAAAAGACATAAAAAATAAAATAAATATTTTTCTTTTATATAGAGACTGACTAATTTGAAAATTCATTCTTATATAAAAAAATAGAAAGATTAAGAATATGATAAATATGCTTAGCATTTAGTGTCTTTATTGTAATTAGATAAATGAAAATCAAGATTGCTCAGATCATCTCCTGTTTGCCTTGGACTTGGTTCCTTTCGTAATATTACGTCCCTTCTTGAACTTGCTAATAATACTTGCTATTATAAAAGAAAAAATACTAATAATACTGGCTATTAAAAAAGAGACGTCAGTTTTCCAAATCATTAATTAATGAGTTTAATGGGATGTTATTATTATTAAAATATATATTTAATTCTAGATAAAAAGATTGTTATTATTATTATTATTATTTGGGGGGACCAGGGTTGCAATAATAATTTTGGCATCATCTGATGACTAGCGTGATTTTTAAGCTTTTATTTAGTCAGTCCAATAAAAATTTTAGATATAGAACAATTTGTAAGAAAAACAAAAAATAAAATAGGCGAATCGAAAGGAATATATGTTTCTTGATTAATAAATATATAATTTTCCCGTGAGTTTACAGCGGTCCTCCTATAAATATAGGGCATGGAATCAATCCAATTCCACAGCAACCCAAACAAGAAAACAAACTAAGTTGTTTAGAAGCAGCTAGCATGGCGGCATGTAAGGTGTTTGGAAGTCCAGTGACGGACGAAACTGTGAGAAAAAATCGTGCAGATGTGTCCAAAATAACTATGAAAGAAAGGGCAGAAGCAGCTTTGCAGTGTATGAATGCAGATGGAATAGTGGAGAATGTGAAGAAGTTTATACAAGAACTCATGGCAACTCTGGTGTTTGATATTACTACCTCAACCGTCGGCGTGATGTTCAATGCCACTGGAGATGACTTGACATTCAATCTCAAACACACTTGGAAAGGTGAAATCTTGAAACCTTACCCTCAAATCATTCGAAATGGGCAGTGGGCTGTATTTCTACACGTTGGCATTAAGACTGCTTCTGAAGAGGCTGTTGTATATAGTGGCACGAATTTTGAAGGAACTGCATGTGATTGGATGCTTTCTTGGTACACTACCCAAGGGAATTCCCCTAACCACGTGAGTTATTATTTTATTATTGTGTAATTATTATTATTTTTATATTAATTGTGAGTCACTTAAATAAGGATTACTATAAACTAATTTGATCTGAGATTTAAATCTTAAATAGAATTTTCATTTCCTCGCTTCAGGTGTACACTGAAATCCGTAAACATGGCCATTATAAAACTGCTAATTGGAATTCCATCAAGATGATGTTGGAAAAACAAACTAATTTCTATTGTGATTCTTGGAACGGATGCTTCTCCGCCATGGCAATTGGCACAGGCTGTTCCCCGATACTTGGGGCAATAATGACCTTGGATTGTCTTTCTCCCAATTTTATGGCCATGGCCCGTGATGTGTCAAAGTGTCTTGATCTCAAGTAGCCTCCCAACTGCTGCTGAATAATCAATCACCGGCACCGCATGGCGTAGGAGTATTTTCAAATAAATAATGTTTGCCAGAATAAAACTGTCCATGCGATTAATATTTATGTTTGTATTGTGTTTGCACAGTATGGCTGCTTACTGAAACCATGCTATATTACTAAAAGAATAATAATAAAATAAAGTTCTACTTGTGCATTTTCAATCCTACAGGGAAATTACACATTCTCACTTGGTTGGGATAGTTTTTTCGATCAATTTTGATAACATGTTTTAAGTAATTTTACACAAATCATGCTATATTTACATGATGCAAAACTGTTTTCATACTTAATTAAAAGTTCATTAGCAAGAATTTCTTGTTCCTTCAAATTGTTGCTCTAAGCATTGCAATTAAACAAAAAAAAAAAAAAGAGAAATCCTATACGTGTGAACTTTTTCAGTGAATAATTTATAACATATAGTTCAAATCTTCAATCTTTGTCATAATGTCAAATTAGTCAATGCTCAAAGTTTTCTTTTTATTTTTACAATATTGGTGTATAATATAACAAAGTAAACGGAGGCAATTAATGGGGCAAAACGATGTTAATTTGTATTGCTGAAAATCATGTAAAAATAATGTGTACAGACTGTTGGAAATAATCTAGAGGGTGTATTTTTACTTTCAAGGCTTTGTGTTCTTTTATGTAGACATGAAAGTTCTTGTATGTTTGGTGTGTAATTTTATTGTTAATTTCATAGTTTGTCAGGAGGACATGGAAGATAAGAAGCAATTGGATGATAAACTTGACAAATTCACCTGACATGTACTATCAAATATAGGTAATTTATCTAAATAGATGTTTTTTTTACCAAATCAAACTGAAATATTTCGATTTTTGGTTGTTTGGTTTTAGGACTAATACAATTTAGTTTGGTTGCCTTCGAAAAACCGAACCGTAATATAAAAAATTGAACTTTTAAACCGTAGTATCACTTTATATTGGATTTACCTCCATGATAGTCCATAGATTATACATGATTAAAATTAGATTGGATTTACCCTCAATGATAGTCTAAACTTCAATGCATTTTTTGTTTTCAAATTATTGACATATTACAGATGAAATATAGACAAAATAATTTTTAGTCCAAATTTCAATTAATTAATTTTTTTTGTAATATGTTGGTAATTTTTCTTTAAAATATGAAATCATATATGGAATTTCATTTTTCATGAAAAAAATGGCAAAAATATAATTTATAATGAAATTCCAAGTGTAAAAAGAATTCCAACAAAAATAATATTCCATCATAATACATCAATAATACATAAAAATTATCGACAAAAAATCACTAACATGAAAGGAAAATTATAGACAAAGACTTTTCGTTGGTAATCCATGCTAAGGCATAAAAAATATAGGCGGAAACATTTTTGTTAGTAATTTTTGTCGATAACTAACTTTTTTTTTAATTAAGTGTTCCCGACGTCCCTATCTTGTTCTACATATTGATAGGATACGTTATTTTTCTGAAGGCAATTAATTTTTATTAAAGATAGCATTTCTACTAATGATTAATCTAGAGGAACATGATTCTTGCCACCATAAATGAAAAACTCTAGCACCATCAACTCTGGTTTCAAAATTCAAAGTATAGAGGTGTTTAGTCCTTTTGCTTGTTTCGTTTTCAGAAAGGATCTTTCACTTGAATGTTTTGAATACTTCGTCATTCTTCTTCAAAAAATATGCCTAAACCTATCTAGAGAAGTTATCAATTAATGTTATAAAGTATTGTCCATAGCCTTATGTGAAACTTTTTTAAGTCCCTATAAATCTAAGTGAATAAATTCAATTGCCCCACTACATGAATGAATGGTTGAAGAGAAACTGACTCTATTCTATCTCACAACATGTTTTAGAACTTAGGATTTCTATGATCTTCCAATAGTTAGAATGATGAATGCGTCATAGTTTTTCAGTGATGGAATGATAAGAAATTGACTCTTTATATTAGGACAAATCCAAACTCTTTATAATCTACTTTTAGGATTATAACCATAAAACCTAATTTTATGTCTAATATTGATAGTCCATCATAATAAGAGTACCACTCAATAGGAATAGGGGATTGTAAACCAAGACTAGCAAAACAGCGAAATACTTGCTCCCCTCACAACGAACAAACGAAATAAGATAATGCTAAAAAATACAGCGAAGTTCATGAATTTCATCTATAAAATGACCAAAACTCTGAAGAACTTTCCTATGGGTATTAGCTTGCTTTACAATAGTCAAATCTATCACCTTCCATGGCAACTTTTGTGTAGCTGTTGATGGCAGCAAAGGGGATGGCATGAAGCAGGCCTATGACTTCTACATATTCAACCGATGGATAGAAAAGAATACGTGAGGCATAGGCACCTAAAAGGCAGCCTTTTTCATCTCGGATGGCAACTCCCACTGCTGCAAATTTAGAATTCAGTGCTCCATCAAAGTTTATTTTCACATGGCGAGGTTTTGGAGGATTCCAATTCTTATAACTAAGCTGCTTGAATATTTGGGATCTAGCTTGCTTTGCTCTCTCAAATGTTGAGAAGAAAGCTTCACTTGGGATGTATTAAATGATCTGAAGAAGTGGCCTATTTATAGCCAAGTGATGACCGAAAATGGTGGGTAAAAAAATTTCAGCCTTGATGCCAAACTATCATTGCCAAACAATTCTTGGTCAAGACTTGTCAAGCATTGCCAAACTTCAGCCCCATGTTCTCCAAAAAACATATAGCTAGTATGTCTTTACTAGGCCAACCAAATTTCTGGTTATCATTTCATCCAATTTACTCTTCAAATACCTTGGACAACTTTATCATTTTTCAACAGCCCCAATATCTTATTGGTTGCTTCATTTCCAAGATGGCTAATTGTTTTTGAAGTCACAAACCTAACACCAATTGCTTGGGAGTACATCAAAGGGGAGTGATCTTTGGTTTGAAAGTTTCGCTGCCTGGAACTCATGAGTTAGAAAGTGAGCTTGACATAAAATAGATTGCCATAAAATAAATGAGGCTCTTTCAAAGACAAACTTATTTCTAGCATTCCATAAGTGCCAAATCATGATAGAGAATAAAGATGCATCTTTGAGTGAGTAAGTACTAGTAACAAAAAGAAGCAATTCAGAGAAAGGCGAGAAATTCAACCTAAGCTAAGAAGGGCAAAAACCGTAGTATTGCTATGCTTTTCTTGCATAGGAGCATTCGAAAAGGTAATAGCAATAGCAATCTGTATAAAGATGCATCTTTTTTGTCTCCAAACGATTTCTAGCTGTAAACTAAGCTCTTCCTGGCACTTTTTTACCGGAATACTACATTTCGTTTTTAATTGATTTATTTGTTTGTGCTTTCCTTCTTCATTTCCTCGAAACATCACCATTTTGTGGACGAGCTGTTTGAATCTAATAAGAAACTGATTCGAAACTCTTTCATTGCTCCATTGGGGACGAATATTTAAGACCTTACAAGAATGGGAAGGAACGAAAGTCGTCTTTTTCTTATATAATTTTTTATTGGGGACATGGATGGGAGTGGAACAAAAGTGTTTGTTAATATGAGTAAATACAATATACACTTGACATCGAGGTAATATATTAAAATGCATAAATATCATAGGCAGCCATTTCCATCTCATACAGAAGACAAAGGGAATTTAAGGATATTGGACAAGGATGGGAGGGGAAGAAAAGTCCTTGTTAATATGAAGTCAATGTAACACATTATAATTTGTATTAAAACCCAAAAAAATGGTAAAAAAGAAAGAAGAAAAATGAGGGTTCAGCTTGCAGAAAATATAGAAAGAGTTTGCTCTTAGCCTATAGGCAACTAAAACACTGTGAAAAAATTAGGTCTCACGTGTTATTAGTTTAATATTTTTAAATAATTGATTCTTAAATTAATTATTTATCCTAAAATAATTAGAATTAGAATTCATTATTTAGTCTTTAAATAAATGTTATTTGAATCCCCAGGCCCATATATTTACGAATGTAATATTAATTTATTACTTATAAAACAGCTTCTAGATTTATGTAAATTAATTTTCAAGGGATCTTATCTAAGATCGAGAATGTCCCAGAAAAGCTTAATGTCAAAAACTTAATCAACAAGCAATAAAAATAAACTTGAGTAACATCCTAATTAAAGGCCTTATTTCAACTTTCACCGAATAAAGGCTTCAAATTAATGGCCTTTGTGATGACTTCCCTGCATGATTCCAGCTAGCAGTATTACTATAGAATATTTAAATATCGGCAATTTGTTTGGCCAAATCCTGGCCATTAGGCATGGGAGCCACATAGAGGATAAATCTATCAGTAGGAAGAACTGCTTCCCCACCGGAACCGAAAATGAGATCAAACAGAAGGCCAGCCGCTGCTCCAAAGATAAAACCTCCTGCAAATCCTCCAAGTATTCCAGCGGCAGTGATGAACAAAGCCGAAGCTTCAACGCCAGCTAATTGAGTTGCTATCGCAGCTCCAACAAGCTTTCCCAAAGCCGATCCTCCTTTCTTTGCTGCCAGTTCTAAGGCCTCCCTCGTTGCCGTTGTGAGTGGGTGGTTCGACGCATACACGTCCCATACTATCTGTCCCACATCCATCATGAACATGGCTGCTGAACCATATTTAAAAATCTGCCCTTTCCAATTGCTTGATAGGGCATTTGAATTTGATCGAGCCCTTAAGCCTCTCTCGTTCACTACACTTAGCCTTCCCGATGCCTCAATGATTGCAGCGTATACCTCTAGCTTTTGTCCTTCTTCCAACTCATCAAACCGTCCGGTGTACCCTAGCTTAGTTTGGTAACTGCATGCATGCATAGAATTAATTCAAATATACTGAATCAGCTGTCGCCTGCACAAGTATTGAAAAAGTTCAAAATGATACAAATTTTCGTATACGTTTTTATGGTTTACGAGTATTAATCCGATCTGATCCCAACAGAGTTAATTTCCTTTTTTCTTATACAGAAGGCTTGAACTCGAGAAACTTTGGTTAAGGGCTCCTTACCATCAATTTGATTTCTAACTATAAACCAATATTTGTATCTAACAGAGCTAAGAAACAACACAACAGCCAAAGCTTCGAGGTAAGAAACAACACTACAGCCAAAGTTTCAAAGCTAACACTAAGCAAAATTAGAACAGAGAGAATAACAAGAACTACAACACAACAACAGTTATGAAACAGTTAACAAGAAACACAAAGAAATGAAGGAATAAACCAATTAATTAACCTCACCGTTGAACTAATTCGTGGAAGCCGATGCCGGTATTCCTGAGATATCTTGAGAATTCCTGGGAAGCATGAGTGTTGACACTCAACATCATGTAGCTAATAACCTTTTGGTCGTATTCCAGAATGAGGTGGGTGAAATCGGTAACATCAGATTTGCTGCAAGTATCCAACTCCTCCAAGGCTTGGAAGAGTTGGTGATGGTGATCCATCATTCTGTCAAGGTAGGTCTTTCGCAGAGTATAGTTCCTGATGATCTGAAGTGCATTGTTGAGGCAGTTTTCTGCATAGCCAAGAATGAGACTGGCGATGGGGCCTCGAACGTCATCTTTCTTGTATTTGGCCACTAAGGCATTGCACTCATCTAGGAGTGTGTGAACGGATGCCATATTATCATTGCACATCCTGAGGTATTGGAGTTGGTCTCCTAAGTTTTGGAAAGTTAAGTGGTATAAGTTGTTGACTTCATGGTTACGGATAAGTTGGGAAAGCTCTCGGAGCTTCTCATCTTTCAGGAATATAATTTCAGAGGAGGCCATTACAAGCACTGGGAGATTTTTATGGGTTGCAACTTACGGGGGATTGAGTTAAGTTTGCGATTATGTATCTGTAACTGCACTGCATTTAAATAGTTGCAACCGCCTAACTTCAAATTAAACATAATTGCAGCAAGCCTCCTCAAGTTTGAAAAATTTATAACCGCTTTCTTCTATTATTCTGCTAAAACATGTCCCGGCAAATCTAATTAATACAGAGTATTAGGACCATTTTCTTCTTCTACAGAGACTCAATTAATTTCAACCGGATACAATTGGCCTCAGGATGCTAAGCTTATTTTTGAAACAGACTCGTCCAATGCTTTATTGTGGACTCATTCTTGTTGTAAGTGGTAACAAGAATGAGTGGTCTCCGGCCCGTCCACCCCATTGCCAACCCGTAATTTCATACTAGACTACCGTGACCAGTTTCATACTAGAGAGTGCCGGGATCATTTTCTCCTCATATAAAGATTCTCAGCTAAATTTAATTTTTAATAGAGAAAAATAATTCCCTCGAAAAAACAAATAGAGAAAATTAGCACTTGGCAGTCTTTTTTCTTTTAATTCTTTTTCTATAATGATAGAAAATAGAAAAATATTAGTTGGAATTTAAATAATTATCTAAATGTTGTAAAAGTGGAAAAAAATAAAAGGTAAAGATGTTAACGTGTAAAGCTCCTAACAATGCAATAAGGGCTCCGTTACAATTCAGATGTTTTGCCCTTTCTAATTTTCTTGTAGTATTCCATATTTTACATATTTTGATAATAAAAGAAGCAAGAATAACATTTAAATGTTCGTGTAATAAAATGTAGTTCACTTTTCATAGGTGTGCCGTTTGAATAATATCGATCAAATTGTCCGAAACTAGGACGCTAGCTTGTCATCGAGTCCCACAATATCTGGCCCTAAACGTTTTTTTTTTGGGTTCGGAAAGCATAGAATATATTACTCCATCATTTATGGGTAACCATTGCGAACCGTTCAGAAGACAAAGCCTAGAATTATTCGGTAACGGAGAATTAACTTTCTTTATAATTTCAAGACAATCACCTTCAAAGATAACCTTTTTTTAAAATTGTCAAAGGCAAGCAAAACGAATAAAAATGCAAAAGATGCTTCTCGGTTTTTTGACTGAGTTGGACTTCATAATCATAAGTCCCTGAAAATTTGAATTTGCCCGGTCAAACTCGTCTTTTCCATCTGATCAGGTCGGGCTAACCCTTAAGGAAGATGGAAAAATTGTCCTAGTAAAGTTGAAACTATGTCGTTTTAACCCTTTGGATGATTCCAAAATAATTATTATTGCAACCATGGTCCCGAAGTATTTCCTAAAAAAAAATCTCAAAAGTAAATTCTTCTCTGGTTTCTAGTTTAATCCCAATTTTTTATTCAATATATGAATTATGGAAAGATTTTAATCTTAAAAGTTATTATATTATCATTTTTATAAATATAGCTAATGATCGTGAGTATATGAGTTAATGAGTGTAACTTTCTTAAATTAATATATAATACTTATTTATTTAAAAAAAATTGATATTAAACATTTAACAATACAACTATTATTGCATGCGAACTATTACAACATTTATATTGCTGCCAAATTTGTTTAAACAAAATCATATGGGCCCTTACCTAAGCTCGAATTCTTCGTCCCCAATTGAACAATGAGAGAACGTCCAATCAGTTTGCTACAAGATTCAATCAGCTGGGCCAACAATGGTGAGGTGATGTCTCAAGGAATTGAAGAAGGCAAGCACAAATAATTCAAGTGGTCACGTGATCTTTTGTTTTTCAACAAACGTGTTTAATGTTCCATGGAACATATTGATAAGACAGATATATATTGATACTCATTCAATATTTATAAGTAATTTGATAATTCATTGAGCATTTAAGGGAGTTTGGCTGCCTGCCTGCCTATCCGTCCTCTTAGAGAGGACTCCTTATGGCGGAGAAAGAAAGAGCCTCACTCTATCAGGAACGCGTTGTCATAGTTTGGCTTTTGCGTTTTCATCAGAATCAATTAATCATAGATGTTATTGGATGTAGTGTTCACATTTCTATAATTGATCACTACATATACATAGTTTCTTTTTAAAATTACCCACGGATTATCAATTCACACATTTATGTCGATATTTTTTAATTATTATTGACAGATTTTTAATGTCTCGTTTTTCATCGGTAATATTTTATACAATACTGATGAAATTTCAATGGAATTCTGAATACTTTTTATTTTTAATTTATTCTTGAAAGAAAAAATAATTCCGTCAAAAATATTTATCGACGAATTTTAAAAACTTAATTAAATAAAAACAATAATTCCATAGCAACATAATGTCGTCGATAGAACATCAATGAATGTTAAAAAAACATTAAAATAAAAATAGCAACAAAGTACAGATGAAATGCTGACGATCAAAAAATTTCTTATTATTTCGTTGTTAATTTAATGACGAAATACCAATGGAATACTACAAAGTTTTACAAATTTAATTAAAATAAAAAATATTGGCAATAACCGATGAAATATTGATGGATGTTTTTTCAAAAATAAAATAAAATAAATATATTGATGGATTACCTACGAAATAACAACGGAATAGCGATGAAAAATATTTCAAATATTTTTTGTACACAAATTATTATTCTTTTGTAAGGAACAATTTTTTATATGCTATACGCATATACTACATTTGAAGTTGATATATGTAGACACACATACATATGAAGTTTATATATAAATATATATGTATATATATATATATATATAAATATATATGTATATATATATTTATATTACACAGTTATATTATGTTATATAGTTACGGTAGAATCTATGTTATGTTGTTATAACAAAATATTTTAAACTATAACTATATAAAATGAAAATATATAACTGTGTTAAAATATATTTTTTGTTAATCTATGCTATTTTAAACTATATATTCTATTATAATAATAATAATAATAATAATAATTTGTTATTTTTTATATTATTATTATTAGTAGTAGTAGTACTAGTAGTATAGAATCCATAGATAAATTTAAAGTCCAATTAGACTAAGTCCAAGCTTATTATTATTATATGTGTAACTTTTCTTCTGCTTATTATTATTATTATGATTATTATGTTTTAATTTTTTTATTATTATAATACTAGTACCAACAATAAAAACAATTGGTATTATTAATATTACAATTATTATTATCTATTATTATCATAAAATATTGTATTAGCATTATTGTTGTTGTTATTAATAATAATAATAATAATAATAATCTTATTTTTTTATGTTTTTTGTTTATTATGATTATTTTTATTGTTATTAATGTTAATATTATTATATAGTATTATAATAATAATAATAATAATAATAATAATAATAGTAGTAGTACCAACAAAAAAAATTGTATTATTGTTGTTGTTATTAGTATTATTATGTGTTACTTTTATTATTGTTATTATTATTATTAATAGTAGTAGTAGTTTTTATTATTATTATTATTGTTGTGTGATATTAATATTATTATGATTATTATGTGTTAATTTTATCATGTGCAAATTCCGGCAAATCTTTCATCAGAATTTCATTTTAAGGATCAAAACCTTTACTTGAATTATAGATAAGGGACGACTATGATTGAAATAAAATATAAATGACTATAATGATCGAAAAGGTAAAGATAAAGGACACTTTTGGCCAATTTGACTTTCTATTTTTATCGATAATGATTGATTTAAGAACTTTTTTAAGCCTATATTAAGCATGTTGAATGTGTTTTTATCTTCTTTTTTTTAATGTTACTTTTACATATTTGATCTCTTATATTAAATAATTTTAGTTTAAAAAAAAAAAAGAATATTTGTATGCAATTTCTTCTAATATCTTATATTTAGAATGAAAGAAGAGTATACTGAATCTATATATGCTCCATTCTTTTAGAATTAAATATTATTATTATTATTATTTTGAAATTGAATATTTATTTTATTAAAATAATAATTTTTATTTTTTTAATGCTCGACTAAAGTCCTCTTAATTTTAGAAATTTATATCATATTAACTAATTATTCTACTTTTAATTTTAACTATATTAATGATAGTTTGGAAATTTTGTCTCAAAAGTCGGTCCCAAACATTAAACTATCTTCTTCTAATCAAACATGTATTTGAAAAAAATAGTATTTGAAGGACCAAAACGGTTATCTAAAAATAGATTGAGGATTATTACGGTTAAAATAGAACATTAATTATAACAATGGTAAAAAAATGTAAAGATAATGGACTATTTTGGCTAATTTTTCTTTTTATGAACAATAGATTACTAATTTTATCCTTATCATATGCAAATTCCGATAAAATTTTCACCAAAATTTCATTTTAAGGATCAAAGCGACTACTCAAAATATAGAAAGGAAAAATGGCTAAAATAAAACATAAGTAAATGTAATTGTTCGAAAAAGCAAGATAATAGACAATTTTTGCCAATTTCACTTTCTGTTTTTATGGATAATGATTGATTTAAGGACTTTTTAAGCCTATATTAAGCACGTTTGTTGGATTTATGCCCACTTCACAGTCCAACCAATACCCAATGATGCTGGACTATGTTGATGGAGCCAATCTGGGTCCGATCCATTTGGAAGAAAAAAGGGCCGGGCTAAGTGTTACACTTAACGGGCTACCGGTCGGGTCAAATTTGACCCGACCCTGGAAGCCACTATATATTCATCTCTTTCTTCTTTGTAAACCTAAGGGGGTGAAAGACAGCTTCTGCAAAAGGCATAACCCTTTTGTTTCTGCTGAGCTTTTCTTTCTTCTCTTCCATCCCGACTGTTCTTCTTCTTCTTCTCTTCGAACTTCCGAGTTCTTGTAACCTTGTATCTGGTCTGTATACCTTTAACTTATACTTGATTACATGAGAAAATAGCCTGAGAGGAGGTCTGTACTGAGGGTGAAACAAAAACACAGAAATAACAGAGACTGCTCTGATAGAGCACCGTGGAGTAGGCTTAGCCGAACCACGTAAAATCTTGTCTTCTGTTATCCGTTTTATTGCTTTCGCTTGTTGGCTGATTTCGAGTAAAACTGGGCAAAAATTCCTAACAGTGGTATCAGAGCTCTGTTGTTGCTCGTCGATCTGCCTTCTGAGTCTCTTGAGACAGAGACTGGTATCCGATTTGCTTTCATTTTCATTTCGGCTAAATCTGGTAAGTTCAAATAATACACTTTGATCAGGCCCCTGCAAAGGCTGGGTTATACGAGATTGGTACTGGTTGGCTTCTCGACCTTTGCTAGGTCTGAGATCGGTAAACCAACAGGTAGGTTTTGCTAAACCCTAAATCTCACTTGTGCCCGATCATTTTTTTTTTTTGGGGCTTTTATTTTTTCTAAAATCGGAATAAGCCAATCAGGGCTATTCTTTTTTTCAAATTGATCAAAAACCCAGGCCTGGCGCATGCCCCTTAGAGGCATTCGTATCTGTGTCCTGGCATTTTCTGAGTGAGTGAGTGTCTTTTTCCCCTGGCTGGGGCCACTGTTGGTATATACTGTGATCTGAATTATTTCTGGGTGTTTATGCGTTCTATGCCTTGAACTTGCTGTTTCTTTTGTTACTCTGTGCTGCGTTGGAACACCAGGTCAGTACTATCCCCGAAACTGCTTCTGGTTATCTGATTATTTGCTACTTGAGGTTAATCTGTGTAGTTAGTATATTGATCATCTGATTCAATTTATATCTGAATTCTATTAGTGTGCATCTATGTCTAGTGCTAAGGCTGATGTTGAGGCCTTTAACGGTCAAGGTGATTATGGAATTTGGAAAATGAAAATGAAAGCTATTTTAGTTCAAAATAAGGTTCAGTATGCTATATCTGACTCTAAGTCCTTCCCAGAATCCTGGAAGGATGAAATTCTATCTGAAAAATTAGAACTTGCTCATAGTATTCTTGTGTTGCATTTATCTGATAATGTGCTCAGACAACTTGTTGGCCTTGATTCTGCTTATAAAATGTGGAGTAAACTTGATGAACTTTATCTGAGAAAGTCTTTGTCAAACAAAATTTACTTGAAAGAAAAACTGTTTGGTTTTAAAATGTCTGCTGCAAAGTCATTATATGATAATTTAGATGATTTAAACAAAATTATTGTTGAACTGTCTAATATTGATGAGTCTATTTCTGATGAAAATCAAGCTGTGATTTTGTTGAACTCCTTGCCTGATTCTTTTAAGGATGTTAAGTCTGCTATTAAATATGGTAGGGAAAGTCTGACACTTGTTGATGTTAAGGCTGCTCTTCAGTCTAAAGAGTTAGACCTTAGAATGGAAAACAAGGGTAATGGGGAAAATCTGTATGTTAGAGGTAGACCTGATAGGAAGGAGAACCAATTTAACAGGAATAAGTCTAGAAGTAAAGGTAGGTCCAAGTCCAGAGATAAAGATAAGAGAAAGTGTTTCTACTGTGGCAGAGAAGGGCATCTGAAAAACAAGTGTTTTAAGAGAATCAGAGATGAGAAACAGAACAAGAAAGGAAATAACAGTAGTAATTATCATGATAGCAATGGCAATAATGAACCTGATAGTTCTGCTAGCACTATGTATGCTGAAGTTTTGTGTATATCTGATAATTGCATATCTGAGGACTGGATTCTTGATTCTGGTTGTACTTTTCACATGTGTCCCAATAGGGACTGGTTTGTTTCTTTTGAATCTATTGATGGAGGTAAAGTTTATATGAGAAACAATGAGTTCTGTAAAATTGAAGGTGTTGGTTCTATATGTATTAAAATGCATGATGGGGTTGTTAGAAAACTAACAGAAGTTAGATATGTTCCTGGTCTCAGAAGAAATCTGATTTCCTTAGGAATGTTTGACACTTCTGGTTATTCTTATAAAGCTGAGAATGATTGTTTGAAAGTGTGTAAGGGTTCCTTAGTTATTTTAAAAGGGGAAAAGAAAAATGGTTTATATATTTTGAATGGCTCTACACTTTGTAATTCTTCTGCCTTTTATGGTAAACATTCTGATAATAAATCCATGTTATGGCATAGGAGAATTGGACATATCAGTGAAAAAGGTTTACATTACTTGAGTAAACAAAATTTGCTGAATGGTGATCAAATAGATGTGATTGATTTCTGTGATTTCTGCATTTTGGGAAAACAACATAAACTCAGTTTTGCCACAGGCACACACAAATCTACTGATATACTTGAATATGTACACTGTGATCTGTGGGGACCTGAAAGGGTCCCAACCTATGGTGGTAATGTGTATTTTCTATCTATTGTAGATGATTTTTCTAGAAAGGTTTGGGTTTTTCTCTTGAAATCCAAGGATCAAACCTTTGAGAAATTTAGGGAATGGAAAACCCTTGTTGAGAACCAAACAGGTAAGAAACTTAAGTGCATTAGAACTGACAATGGTCTAGAATTCTGCAATCATAATTTTACAAATCTTTGTTCCTCCTGTGGTATAGTCAAACACAACACTGTGAAACACAATCCTCAACAAAATGGTGTTGCAGAAAGGATGAATAGGACTATTATGGATAAAGTTAGATGTCTGATGATTTCTTCTGGAATTCCAAAACCTTTCTGGGGTGAAGCAGTTAGTACTGCAGTGTATCTGATTAACAGATCTCCCTCAAGTGCCATCAATTTCAAAACCCCTGAAGAACTATGGTCTGGTTCTTCACCAGACCTCAACAACCTTAGAGTTTTTGGTTGTGCTGCCTTTGCACACCATAGGGAAGGTAAGCTAGACCCTAGATCCAAAAAGGGAGTCTTCCTAGGCTATCCTAATGGTGTTAAGGGTTATAAAATATGGCTGAGAGGTGAACCAGGTGTGAGGGTAATAATCAGTAGAGATGTTATTTTTAATGAACAAGACATGCCTTGTTTCAAACCTACAACCAGTCCACCAAATACTGCTGATCTTCCCCAAAATAGGAATGTTCCTATTGAGGTGGAGGACACCTCTGGTTCACCCTCACAGCCCACACTGCATGATGAAACAAATACTGAGTTAGAACTTGAACCTGCAGGATCAGATACTACACTTAATCAAGAGAATTCAGGTCAGATACTTGAGGAAATTGGGCCTGAATCTGAAATTAATTCAGATAATGATGCTGAATACTTAGAAGCCCAAACTCAGGCTTTGGAAGATTACAGACTTGCTAGAGATAGAACTAGAAGAAACATCAGACCACCTGAAAGGTATGGTTACTCATACCTTATGTCTTATGCCCTAGCAACTGGGAACTTGATTGAAGAAACAGAACCAACCTGTTTTGAGGAGGTTCTGAAAAGTCCCAATTACAATCTGTGGATGAATGCTATGAAGGAAGAAATGTCTTCCTTATACAAGAATAAGACTTGGACACTGGTATCCAAGCCTGCTAAACAAAGAATAGTGGACTGCAAATGGGTTTTCAAGATCAAAGAAGGTGAAACTGAAAGTGAATTGCCTAGATTCAAGGCAAGACTTGTTGCAAAAGGCTTCACTCAAGTAGAAGGTGTAGATTTCAATGAAATTTTCTCTCCTGTTGTTAAATACAAAACTATTAGAGTTATGCTTGCTTTAGTTGCTTTCTATGACTTAGAATTAGAACAACTTGATGTAAAAACTGCCTTCTTACATGGTGAGTTGGAAGAAACTATTTATATATCTCAACCTGCTGGATTTGAAGTTAAAGGCAAAGAACATTTAGTTTGCCTTCTCAAGAAGACTCTTTATGGGCTCAAACAATCACCAAGACAATGGTACAAAAGGTTTGACTCTTTTATGGTTAAAATTGGTTTTGTTAGAAGCAATTTTGATAGCTGCTTATACTTCTCTGGTAATTGTATTAATGATGCTATCTATCTGCTTTTATATGTTGATGACATGCTTATTGCCTGCAAGAATAAAGAAAGATTGTTTAAACTGAAAAATGTGTTGAAATCTGAGTTTGACATGAAAGATTTAGGATCAGCATCTAGAATTCTAGGAATGCATATAAGTAGAAACAGAAATGAAAATTCTTTGATTATTTCTCAAAAATCATTTCTAAAAAGAATTGTTTCTAAATTTGCTATGAATCTTTCTAAACCTGTAAACCTTCCTCTTGCTACACATTTTCAACTGTCTACCAAAACTTGTCCTGAAACTGATAGAGAAAAAGCTGAAATGGCCAATGTTCCTTATAGAATGGCCATTGGATCAGTAATGTACTCCATGGTCTCAATCAGACCTGATCTCTCTTATTCCATCAGTTTATTGAGCAGATTTATGTCAAATCCAGGTAAGGATCACTGGCAAGCTTTGAAATGGCTATTAAGGTATTTAAATGGTACTTGTAATTATGGCTTGCATTATTCAAAATGGACTGATTCTCCTGTTTTGATTGGTTATGTTGATTCTGACTATGCCGGTGACAAAGATGGTAGAAAATCCACTTCCTCATACTTCTTTACTTTTGCTGGAAATTGTGTTTCTTGGAAGTCTCAACTTCAATCTGTTGTTGCTTTATCTACCACTGAATCTGAATATATTGCAGCAACTGAAGCAATTAAAGAAGCCATTTGGCTTCAAGGTTTACTAAATGAGCTGGTTATTTTGAAAGAAAAGGCAGTAATTTTTACAGATAGTCAAAGTTCATTACAATTGTGTAAAAATCCTGTCTATCATGAAAGAACTAAATACATTGATGTTAAATTTCATTTCATCAGAGAAAAGATAACAAATGGAATTGTTGATATCAGAAAAATTAATACTGATGATAATCCTTCTGATTTTGGAACTAAAGTTGTTGGAACTGACAAGTTCTTCAAATGCAGGAACTTGCTACACATTGATCAAAGCTGAAATTGGCTGAGAAAAGTGCAATGACATCATTGAAGTAGTCTCTCTGTCTGTGTTTCCATGAACATTTCTAAATACTGCTGAAGTGTTCAAGGTGGAGTTTGTTGGATTTATGCCCACTTCACAGTCCAACCAATACCCAATGATGCTGGACTATGTTGATGGAGCCAATCTGGGTCCGATCCATTTGGAAGAAAAAAGGGCCGGGCTAAGTGTTACACTTAACGGGCTACCGGTCGGGTCAAATTTGACCCGACCCTGGAAGCCACTATATATTCATCTCTTTCTTCTTTGTAAACCTAAGGGGGTGAAAGACAGCTTCTGCAAAAAGGCATAACCCTTTTGTTTCTGCTGAGCTTTTCTTTCTTCTCTTCCATCCCGACTGTTCTTCTTCTTCTTCTCTTCGAACTTCCGAGTTCTTGTAACCTTGTATCTGGTCTGTATACCTTTAACTTATACTTGATTACATGAGAGAATAGCCTGAGAGGAGGTCTGTACTGAGGGTGAAACAAAGACACAGAAATAACAGAGACTGCTCTGATAGAGCACCGTGGAGTAGGCTTAGCCGAACCACGTAAAATCTTGTCTTCTGTTATCCGTTTTATTGCTTTCGCTTGTTGGCTGATTTCGAGTAAAACTGGGCAAAAATTCCTAACAACGTTGAATGTGTTTTTTTCTTTTTTTTTTTTTTATTGTGTTTCCTTGAGACTCATTAACAAGGACTTTTCTTGTCCATGGGTGCTGGGGCCATGGCTTTGCACGGTTGTTTTCCTACAATAATTACATTATAGGGCCGGTGACTAGCTAGCGTATGTGTGGTTCTAGTAATATAATGGTATAGGCTCTTAATATCCGATTAGACCACTACAATCCGATAGATATTATGAGACTTCAGTTTTCAAGAAAAATCCATACATTGGGACCAATTCTTTTTGGCTAATTCATAATATATAACTCCCTCCTACTGAATATATATAGGCATAAGATATATAAGATGTTAGAAGTCTCTTGTTGTTTTATTATATTTGTTTTCTTATTTTATGTATTATTTTTACATATGTTTTCTTTTATATTAAATAATTGTAATTTCAAGAAAGAATAAATATAATAAATTAGAATATTTGTATGCAATTTCTCCTGACATCTTATATTTAGAACGAAATAAGAATATACCGAATCTATATATACTCCATTCTTTTAGAATTAAATATTTTTATCATCATTTTGAAATTAAATATTTATTTTATTAAAATAATAATTTTATTTTTGTGTAATGCTCAAGTAAAGTCCTCTTAATTTTAGAAATTTATGTCATATTAACTAATTATTCTACTTTTAACTATATTAATGATCGTTTGGAAATTTTGTCCCAAAAGTCGGTCCCGAACATTAAACTATCTTCTTCTAATCAAACATGTTCGGATAAAGAGTACTGGAACCATTTTCCTATGCTACAAAGACCCACAATTAAATTTTGGTTTTGGTTTAAATTGAGCGTAGTAGTAGCTCTACAATAGAACATGCACGAATAAATCTAATTAGTAAAAAATCAAATTATTCAATTGAGTCCATAAATGTTTTTTCTTTAAATTTTGGTCCTTGGTCATTTTTTATCTTTATTTATCTTCAAATTGTTTTTGTTTTTCAACTTTAGTCCTTGATTATTGGTTTTTCAACTTTTATCTTTTTTTTTATTTAAAATAAAAAATCCTGAACTATATTCAATTTTCCAAGTTTGGTCCTTCCCAAAGTTGAAAATTGTTCTCAGATAGAAAAGATAAAAAAAATAAGAAAAAATAATCAAAGACCAAATTTAAGAAGGAATCAAAAATAGTTTAAGAATAAAAAATGATCAATGAACGAATTTGAGAAATAAAAAATAGTTTCAAGGAAAAAAAATATAAAACATTATCTGGGATCAAAGTTTAAAACAAAAATCAATACTAAATTCAATAATTATCCAATAAAAAGTATAGGGACAATTTTTCTTCTCCTATAAAGACAATTAAATCACTTTTCTATTGTTGTCGCAGTCTTTGGACCATCAAATTTTTTTTTTTATTTCTTTTCCTTTTTTCATTTTTCTTTTTTGATAACCATGATTAGAACTTGACCGACTAGTTTTGAACCTCTAAATATCAGCCCCTCAGTAAGCAAGGATATACTTCATGTAGTCAACATTCGAGAGAAGGTCTCTGATCAATTTATAACGGACCAGCAAAGAGTTAACTGTGCCCGGGGCTTCAATTAGCTTAGGTTTGTAACATGGCCATTTTCTTACTAGGAAGTGCGATGATCATTTTCTCCTCCTTTCAAGAGCCTCATTAAATTACGTTTCTAAAAGAGAAAAATAGGATCCTCAATAAAATAAAATGAAATAAGAGAAAAATAGCTGTCTGCAGTCTCTTGTTTTATTTTAATTTTTTTTTTAAAAAAATCCTTTTCCAAAATGATAGAAAATACAGAAATGGTAGGTGGAAATGAAATAATTATTTATATGTGGAAAAAGAAAAGGTAAAGATGATATATATATATATATATATAATATATTCTAAATTAAATATTTATATTTTTTTAGTTTATTTGAAATTAAATGTTCATTTTTTATAAATAAACAAATTTTTAATATAAAATTTCATTAATAACTTTATTAATTTAATAGATTTATTTTGCACTAACTCTAAAGTCTCAACATTCATCACTTTAATTTAACGCATTTACATTTTACTAATTTATATATCTCACTATCCCTTACATAAATATTAAGAATAATTTATAAAATAATTTTTTTATTAATTTCTAACTAAAGTTAAAAATAAAAATTAAATTTTGGAGGGAGAGAGGAGTATAAAACAATTTAGGCTATATCAAGTTTGTTGCATGTCATTTATCAAAAAAAAAAAAAAAACTTCGTTGGATACGTGTTTTTAGTGGGACTCTAAAATATTAAGTATTGACAGCGACTTTCTTTCCCTTCCATGAGTGTCCAATATATAAGGAGGGCCCGGTGACTAGCTTGTGTATGGCTCTCGTTTCCATAAATACCATGGGACTAGATAGAGTGTGGTTCTATACTTTTGCACGATTTGATAGGTATTATTGGACTTCTATTTTGAAGGAAGATCCACTTTTCTTCTTCGATAATTTATATATTGAAAAATCTAAGAAAAATGTGATTTAGATTTTGGTGAACCATTCCTTTAAAGTTTCAATTTCGTTTTATAATTTTCATGAAATGTGAACATATGATTTATGAGTCGAAATCCACCAACACACTTGATATCGACTAAATTGTACCATAGTAACATGCACCACTCAAAGTTCTTAAATCCACCGTTACTGATAAGAAACAACAGGAAATTTATAAGTTTTTCCTGCCATTTCTCTTGTTGAAAGTGCTAACATTGTCCTAAAACCTCAAATTACAGAAGAAAAGATGACATTGGCAGCCTTCTTCTATCCCAAACCGATCAAAGATATGAAATGTGACGAGATGCTACCAAAATGATTTATCTATACTTCAGTCGAATGAAAACACAGAAGCCAAAAAAATAAAAGAAAAAAAAGTCTCATGAATGGAAAACCCAAATCTCCATATTTATGTGAAAATCACATGCTATTGGATGATGACAAAATAATTATTAATGCAACCCTGAACCCTGATCCCGAAGTATTTCCTACAAAAAAAGAAACTCAAAAGTAAATTATTCTTCGATTTCAGATTTTGGATTAAATGTAAACATTTGATTCACTATAAGAATTATGAAAAATTTTAACCTTAAGAAATTATTATATTATCCTCATTATAAATATGGTTAATTATAATTGTGACTATAAGAGTTAGTGAATATAACTATCTTAACTTAAAAAAAGAAGATTAATATATAGTGAAACTTTATATGTAAAACTTGTTTATTTAAAAAAAATTGATATTTAACAATAGAACTATTATTGCATTTATTGTGCTTCCAAATTTGTTTAAACAAAATTACTTCCTATTCCTGTTCTTCTTCACACTATAAGCCCAAAAAAAAAATCGGATAATCACATGGGCCCTTACCTAAGCTCGAATTCTTCGTCCCCAATTGAACAATGAAAGAACGTCCAATCAGTTTGCTACAAGATTCAATCAGCTGGGCCAACAATGGTGAGGTGATGTCTCAAGGAATTGAAGAAGGCAAGCACAAATAATTCAAGTGGTCACGTGATCTTTTGTTTTTCAACAAACGTGTTTAATGTTCCATGGAACTCGGTGACTAGAAAGAAGATAAGACAGATATATATTAATACTCATTCAATAATTATAAGTAATTTGATAATTCATTCAGCATTTAAGGGAGTTTGGCTACCTGCCTGCCTACCAGTCCTCTTAGAGAGGACTCCTTATGGCAGAGAAAGAAAGAGTCCTACTCTATCAGGAACGCGTTGTCATAGTTTGGCTTTTGCGTTTTCATTAGAATCAATTAATCATAGATGCTATTGGATGTAGTGTTCAGATTTCTATAATTGATCACTACATATACATAGTTTTGTTTTTTTTAAAATTACGGCCGGATGATCAATTCACACAATTATGTTGGTATTTTTTAATTATTATTGACAAATTTTTAATATCTCGTTTTTCATCGATAATGTTTTATACAATATTTACGAAATTCTAACGGTATTCTGAATACTTTTTATTTTTAATTTATTCTTGAAAGAAAAAATAATTCCGTCAAAAATATTCACCGATGAATTTTTAAAAATTAATTAAATAAAAACAATAATTCCATAGGAACAGAATGTCGTCGATAGAACATCGATGAATGTTAAAAACATTAAAATAAAAATAGCAACAAAATACAGATGAAATGTCGACCATAAAAAAAATTCTTATTATTTCGTTGTTAATTTAATGACGAAATATCAATGGAATACTACAAAGTTTTACAAATTTAATTAAAAGAAAAAATATTGGCATATTACCAACAAAATAATGATGGATGTTTTTTCAAAAATAAAATAAAATAAATATACTGATGGATTACCTACGAAATAACAAGGGAATAGAGACGAAAAATATTTCAAATATTTTTTGTACACAAATTATTATTCTTTTGTAAGCTACAATTTTTTATATGCTATACACATATACTACATTTGAAGTTTATATATATAGACACACATACACACTACATATGAAGTTTATATATATGTATATATATACTTATAGTACGCACTTATATTATTTTATATAGTTATGGTAATTTATTTATATTTGAATCTATGTTATGTTGTTGTAACAAAATATTTTAAACTATAACTATATAAAAAGAAAATATATAACTGTGTTAAAATATATTTGTTGTTAATCTATGCTATTTTAAACTATATATTCTATTATAATAATAATAATTTGTTATTTTTTATATTATTATTATTAGTAGTAGTACTAGTAGTATAGAATCCATAGATAAATTTAAAGTCCAATTAGACTAAGCCCTAGCTTATTATTATTATATGTGTAACTTTTCTTCTTCTTCTTATTATTATGATTATTATATTTTAATTTTTTTATTATTATAATACTAGTACCAACAATAAAAACAATTGGTATTATTATTATTACAATTATTATTATCTATTATTATCATAAAATATTGTATTGGCATTATTTTTGTTGTTATTAATAAAAATAATAATAATTTTATTATTTTATTATGTTTTATGTTTATTATTATTTTTATTATTGTTATTAATGTTAGTATTTTTATCTATTATAATAATAATAATACTAGTACCAACAAAAAAAATTATATTGTTGTTGTTATTATTATTATTATTATCATGTGTTAATTTTATTATTATTATTCTTATTATTATTATTATGTGGTACTTTTATTATTATTGTTAATGATAATAATAGCAATACTATTTCCAACAATAAAAAATTGGTATTATTATCATTACAATCATTATTATATATTATTATTATAAATATTATTATGGTATTATTGTTGTACAATTATTATTATTATTGAGATAGAGTATTGTTGTATAAATATTGAAATTGTGCAAATAAAACCAAAGTTCTGATTGCCTAAGGGAGTTTGGCCACCTGCCTCCCTCCCAGTCCTCTATGGCAGAGAAAGAAAGAGCCCCACTCAACTGCCCAGAAATCTTCTCACATTTGTATATATGGATTTAAGAACGTTAGTGGTGGCATTATAATAATTATTTGCAAAAGGTTGAGGGACTCAACTGCTCAAGCTCTGTTTCAAAATACAAAATTCACTTTTTGAAACGTTACGAGTATATGTCTGATGAGTCATTTTTGAAAATAAATCAATTAAAACCAACATAATTAAACAAATCAAAATTTTAAAATTACTTTGTTTGAAGTTTTAAAAACTAAAAATTCTAGATTGCTTTTTTAAAAAGTTAAATTTTAATAATTACATATTTGTATAAAGATAATATGTGGTTCTAGCTAATTTCCAGAATCCGATAGATATTACCATAGTAGTGTTGAAGAAAAATCCATGTAATGGGACCAATTTTTTGGGTAATTCTTAATATATGGAGACCCGTCCGTTTAGATTTAAATATACATTTTTTACTTTGAGATAAAATATTTATTTTATTAAAATAATTATATTTCTATCCAAAATATGAGTAATAGATTTAAATCACATATTAACTTATATTTTATATTTCACCCGATTGAAGTATAGATATATGTTGTTGATGCTAAGGTGTTTCCTCCAGGCATTGTCATTAATTAAATATTTGATTTTTTTGTTTTTCTAACATATTTATCAAGAAGATATAAGCGATAACGTGTTTCATTGTCCATGGTTCGGTGCATGACTAGCAAGAAGATTAGACAAATATATGTTAGGTACCAGTCTTCTATAAATACACGAGTTTGCATGGCCATTTCCACACAGCATTCTCAAACAAAAACAACACAAAGAAAACTTGCTCGAGAGGGAGAGAAATGGCAAGCAGTGTGTTCGGAAACCCTGTTACAGATGACACGGTGAAATTGGTTTATCCAAATTTGATTAAAATAACTGCCAAACACAGAGCACAAGTGGCTTTGCAATACATGAATGCAGACGAAAAGGCAGTGAATGTGAGTAAGTTTGTGCACAACCTCAAAGATGCCTATGGGGTTGGAACCTCAACACTCTGCATGATTTATAACGCCACTGGAGGTACCTTGAGATTTGCCCTCAAACACACCTGGGAAGGTGCAGTTTGGCAGTCCCCTTACCCTCATATCATTCAGAATGGGCAATGGGCTGGATTTTTGCATGTTCGAGATACACTGATAGGTCCTTCTAAAGAAGCTGTTGTATATAGCGGCCACAACAATGCTGGATCTGGTTGTGATTGGATGCTAGCTTGGAACACTTCCCGCATGGATTACCAGAATCGCGTGAGTAGCATATAATTATTTTTATGGATGAATTATAAATCTAACACCCTTTTAACAAACGTATGTATCAGTACGTGTAACACATTTTTTTGATGTCACCGATGAACGAGAATCTTCTGACAGTATTTAATCATTCTAGTAATTAATGCTAAGCTTTGGTTTGGTGCAGGTGTACACTGAAATCCGTGAAAAGAACCATTTCTCTGTTGATCGTTGGGGCTACATCGATGGTTTGATGAATAGGCAAACTAATAATCATTCTGATACTTGGAACGGATGCTTCTCCTCCATTTCAGTTGGCGCAGGCAGTTCACCAGAACTTGTGGCGACAATGACCTTGGATGACCTTGATGCCAACTATATGGTAATGGCACGTGATGTGAGTGTGGTGTCACAGTCCCTTGATTCCAAGTATAAGGATAATGGGGATCGTGAGGGTGACGCAGCTCCTGCTGATGAGGGTGATGCAACTCCTGCTGAGTAATCAATCGCCTTCCTTATGGCGTTGGACCACTTTAATATTATGTTGCAAAAATAAAATGATCAGTTAAAACATTTTATTCCTAAAATGTTTTTTCTGAGAATGTTATTCCTAAAATAATACTAGTAATTACGCAGTGTTCTTTTTTTATTTTTCTTTTGAAAAGAATAGTAATCCAGTATGTGTTTCAAATAATCTGGAAAAGAAGATTCTTATGGGATCTGATTGTTGTTTCCGCTCCAGAATGCAAGTATTATAATACTGTTAAAAGTACAACGCCTAATTTTTCAATATTATTTTCCTGCTAGTTTCTTATCCTTATCCTTTTGTGAGTATTTGATTGGTTTGTCTGCTGGTCAAGATGGTGCTTCCTAATACTGTGTTTTAGTTTTAGTTGTCACGGAAGCCACTGTTGTGTTTACCTTAGCTTTATGTGCCCGTTAATATATACTAGTTTCAACAGTCCACGCAATGTGCAAACATGCCCTTTGTTATAGTTTTTCTGAACATCAACATAGGGTTAAAACAATGTGACATAGACACTAAATATAGCTGTAACTCGAACCAAACAGATCAACAAAAATGTAAATAACACAAGAATATTTGATAACGTAACTCCGACAATTATCTTGCCTATGTCTACGGGACCTTCCCTCAAATTAGTTTACTCTTCAAAGTACAAAGAAATTCAATACATTTTTCCTTACGACTACTAATAACTATTTTTTACAAACTAATCATTCAATCACTATAGCTTTTGACTATAGTATTTGTTAATAGCATAGCCTCCATTTCAAATAATTCAATAGACTATTTAATCTAACAACTTAATTCAACAGTCAACTCGAAACTTCCCTTCAACAACAAAGAGATTTATTCAATACAATGAATAAGTATTTACTTGTTCGAGTATCACAAATAAGCTCTCATGAATGTTGATTTAACTCAAGTTATTACTCAGAAATTTCTCAGCATTTGGTGACTGATCATTATTTCACAATAATCACAATAATTGCCTTCAGTTTGATTTTCTAGGATGTACTCGGATTAATTAAAGTTTTGCACATAGTCTTCTCTCGATAGAATTGGAAACCGCTTAATATAATCCATATCCTTGTAGGAATCAATCAAGGATATCTTATAATATCTTACATATATCTTACCATTCTCCTTGATCATGTAGACTTTCTAATTTTTAGACAATAAAAATTTGTTCCCAAAGATAACTCATACAAAGATATAACATATTTTTATTTTCAAAATAAATTGCCATCAATCTATAAAAATAGCTTTAAGAAAATCCCAAACATTGATGATGCCACACATCAATCTCATTTGATGTACTGAACAAAACTTCTTAGTAATTTTTGTCGATAATTAACTTTTTTTTTTTTAATTAAGTGTTCCTGACTTCCCTATCTTGTTCTACATATTGATAGGATACATTATTTTCTTAAGGCAATTAATTTTTATTAAAGATAACATTTCTACTAATGATTAATCAAGAGGAACATAATTCTTGCCACCATAAATGAAAGACTTTAGCACCAACAACTCCTGGTTTTAAAATTCAAAGTAGTTATCGATTGTATAGAGGTGTTTAATCCTTTTGCTTGTTTCGTTTTCATAAAGGATCTTTCACTCGAAAGTTTTGAATAATTCATCATTCTTCAAAAAAAATATACCTAAACCTATCTAGAGAAGTTATCGATTAATGTTATAAAGTATTGTTCATAGCCTTATGTGAAACTTTTGTAAGTCCCTATAAATCTAAGTGAATAAATTCATTTTCCCCACTACACGAATGAATGTTTGAAGAGAAATTGACTCTATTCTATATCACAACATGTTTTAGAACTTAAGATTTCTATGATCTTCCAATAGTTAGAATGATGAGTGCGTCATAGCTTTTCAGTGATGGAAGGATAACAAATTGACTCTATATTAGGACAAATCCAAACTCATTCTACTTTTAGGATTATAATCATAAAACCTTATTTTATGTCTAATATTGATAATCCATCATAACTTGAACATTACACAATAAATTCCAAATAGTGTAAGAAGATTTAAGCCAGAGGCAAATGCATGCAGATGGAAATGGGGTCCAAGAACCCCATTTTATTAAAATTAAAGAATTTATTTGGGTAAATTTTAAATTTTTTAATTAAAGGGTGGATTTTACTTTTTTATTTTTAATGTAGAACCACCACTTTTTGTTATTCCTTTAGAGTAATTTGTGCAATTGACCTCTAACATTTAGTCCCTTGACAAGTTTTAGGATCTTGATTTTGTTCCTCTACAATTGGCTCAAGTATGGGAGGGGAGATGAGGGAGAATGTGGAAAAGAAATCACAGTCTAGATTTCGCAAAGCTTGCTATAATAGGTTAGCTTTCTGTTTTTTTTTTTTCCTTCCTTTTTTCTTCTAATGTCGCACACTAGCAACCCTTTAGTCATGACCATCGGCGTCGCCACTAAAGAAAGGAGAAGAAAAACAAAGAAGTAAAAGAAGAAATGTGGGTGGTTGTAAAAGAAGAAGAAGAAAGAGAGGGGGGCAACTGGTGGGTAGGGGTGGCAAAATGGGCAGCCCAGCCCAGCCCGGCCTGACCCAATGGGCCAAGCAATGTAATCGGGCCGGTCCGGGCCGAGCTGAAATTGTATGGGCCTGAAATATTGAGGCCCAACCCAGCCTCTACATGAGCCACGGGCCAAAATGGCCCGAAAATTTATAATTTTTTTTTAAAATTTATGATTTTATATTGGTTTAAAAAATAAATCTATTAAACCATTTACAAATAAACAACACATTTATAGTCTTATTTTGGCCCAAAAAATACTAAAATAGCCCACTATGTCATTTCAACTTTAACAAATTTAAATCATAGAAGATAAAATAGAATGTTATGTAATGTTTATATCTATAACTTGCAGTACATTTACAATTTTACACCAAAAACTTCTAAAACAAACCAACCATATTCAAGCAAAGAAAAAAAACATTTAAACAATCAAACACAAATATAATGTTCATTTATTTACTACATAAACAAAAAAAAATAATTTAAACATCATTTACTACACAAACTGTGGGAGTGGTTGGAATTTTTTTTTTTATAATCGGGCCGGCCCATTTCGCCTGCGGGCCAACGGGCCGGCCCATTTAGACCCGATTTTTTTCGGGCCAAGAAAAATGAAACCCAACTCATTTTATATTGTGGACTTTTCGGGCTGGTCCGACGGGCTGGGCTTATTTTGCCACCCCTACTGGTGGGTCATTGCAAAAATGAGAAGAAAGACGGAAAAAGATGAGAGAGAATAAAAAGAAAAAGTTGGTGGGTCGTTGAGGTTTTTATTGTTTTTTTTTTTTAAACTAAATGCAAATTGCATTAAGAAAAAATATCATTCATAACAATTGAAATTACATAGAGGATAATAAGATATCTACTCAATAGGAATAGGGAATTATAGACCAAGACTAGCAAAACAATGAGTTAGCCTGTACCCTTCACAATGAAAAAATGAAATACGAGAATGCTAAAAAATATAACAAAGTTTATGAATTACATCTATAAAATGACCAAAACTCTGAAGAACTTTCTTGTGGTATTAGCTTGCTTTAAAATAGTCAAGCTATCACCTTGTGCATGAACTTGTGAGAATTTGACAAATGGATCAAAACAGTATTGCTTAATAGTATGAGTAACCTTTCTGACAAGCTCCACAAATGAATCAAATTTGTTTAAATTATCTATATTGGCAACATAAATTAATATTTTAACAAAATTTCAACAACATCCTTCCCATAAATTGAAAATTTTTCTGGCATACAGGCCATACAATTTATTTTAAAATATACCACAAATGTCAATGACAATGCCAACAAACTCATAACAAATGTCATCTAATATTTAGAAAATCATATTAACCAATAAACTCCACATTTCTAAGAATAATATATCATCTAATATTTAAGAAATCATATCAATAAATAAATGTAGCATCTCTCCAGAATAATATACCCTTGATAACATTTAACAAATTAGTTTCCAACTAAAACATAATTATATACTTATGAATCACCATTAGGAGAAATGAGTGGACGATCATCCTCACTTTGCGACTATGACTGAGTAGATGGTGTAGCAGAATAGATAACTGGTGGACTAGAAGGGACAGGATCTGAGGTGGATGCGGGTGTGCCAGTGTCTATCCCAACTATGTCTGGACTAGGATCCTTCATATCTCCTAGTAACCTAGGAGGCGGTATACCATGTCCAAAAGTATCCATGGTTTCAATATGGAAAAAAAAAACAATGATAAAGTCAAATTAGCAACAATAAACAATAGTTACACTTTTATACACTTTACATGCAATGAATAAAACTCACATAAAGCTATTGAAATCAGATATTAAATTTCAAAACAAAGTTTTTAATATATAATACACCTAATTGCTAAAATTAGCTATAGAATTGTGACATGGGTCATCCTTATCACTATCAAAATTTGTTTATGATGTTTCAACTTCTTGCACTTCACTATTCCACACATTAGTTGTGGGCGATAATTATTCCATTTATGTCATATCCATGAGATAATTTTCACCCGTCTGATGTGTTAGAGTTCAATGTCAATCTCAATTGAAACTATACTAACATTATCATCTAGAGCTACATCTTATTGGTAAGCATTGTCTGCTATAGGGGCATCAATCACGTGTCGAGCCTTAGTCTTGCAAACACCTAACTAATCAGAACGAGATCTGTTACTTTCTGGATATGAAACATAGTAAACTTACATTGTGAAAAACCTAAGAGGGGGGGTGAATTAGGTTTTATCCGATTTTTCAACCTAATTTAATAAAACACATATTTGACAACAAATATCAAACACTTGATGTGTTAGTTGTGTGAGAAATAATGTGTTCAAATAAAATGCAGAAATTAAAGCATTGAACACAATGATTTATAGCGGTTCGGTATATCCAACTAAACCTAATCCACTAACTTGAGTTACCTACTCAAGGATTTATCAAATCTCTTCACTAATTAAATAAATGAGATTACAAAAGAGGCTCACCCAATTCACCTTAGAGTTTTACAAATAACCTCTCAACCAATTAAGGCTCACTCAACCCTTGAGTTTTACAACACAACTTTGATTATACAATAATCCAATCACTTTCCTTAGGGAATCCTAACAATACAATTCAATTCAAGGTTTACCCAAAGGTTTTACAAAAAAACCTTGAATACAAAACAACCTACACAAGGCTCACCTTAACACTTAGGGTTTTATGCTACTTGCAACCTTGATACCATTACAATTAATAATAAGAGATAGAGAGTTTGATAGATATCACCTTAATGTGAAGATATATCAATTTGAATCACAATCACCTCTTTGAGTAATAACTTGTCAAGATTGCTCAAAATTCACCTTTGAATGTAAAAACCCTTCTTGAATGATTTTAACAAGATTGATGTTTAGAAAGGGTTTTAGAATGTTTCTAAGATGTTATAGGATCAAGATATTCAATGTTTTTGCTCAAAAATCTTCTTAGAAAGAATTCCAAAGGTTTTGGTATTTAAAGGTTTGTTTCCAACGGTAAAAAATGAAGCTGTTGGAAACTCACTCAGGAAGTGCAGTAGACCGCATATCAGACTGGTCGTCCGCACATCCGCAAGCTCATTGGACAACCTTCGGATGATGATTTTTCATCTTGCGGTCGACCTCACTTCACCTACGTTCAACCTCATGGTCGTCCACAGGTTGACATATGAACAAATTTGACAGCACATACATCCACAAGATAAACTAACTTGTGGATGATACCTGGATCACTTTAGCTCGACTGAAACATGTCTTCAAAACATATAACTAGAGGTAGAACTAGAGATATCAATACTAAATTAGAGGTAGAACTAGAGATATCAAAATATATAACTCTAAAACTATACCTCTAGTTCCTATCTAATCCAATAAAAGATTGTCTTCAAATCTTGATAGTCTTGACTTGTATACTTCCTTGAAGACTTGAAATCTTGTTCTTGCATGGATTAAATCATGAATCCAAAAACTCTATCACTTGTACAAATAAGACATTAGTCCTCATCCATGTTTGTCATTAATCAAAATTAAGACATTAAAAGCTTTCAGTTTTATTGATGTTTTTTTTTTCTCTTTTTTTTTTAAGGAGTGGGGGGCTGCCAAAGGGAGCAAAAAGAAGGAGAGTGTCCAATTTGCAGAAGATCTAAGTAGGAATGGAAAAGGAACATTCATGATGCAACACAGATCGAATACCAATTCTTATTCTCGATCAGTATGAAACTATGAATGGTAAAGCAGCTGCCTACCATAGCATCTCCATTCCCCACAAATGGAATATTCTACTAACATGCAAATATTTAGCTGGTACATACCCTTATCATTATTATAAATGGATATGGTGGTGTTTGATTATTAAATTAAACATAGGCAATTTGTTTTGCTAAATCGTATCCGTTAGGCATGGGAGCCACATAAAGGATAAATCCATCAGTCGGAAGAACGGCTTGCCCACCGGAACTGAAAATGAGATCAAACAAAAGTCCCGCAGCAGCTCCAAAAATAAAAGCTCCCACAAATCCTCCAACTAGTCCAACGGCTGTTACGAACAAAGTAGAAGCTTGAACACCAACTAATTGAGTTGCTATTGCAGCTCCCACAAGTTCTCCCAAAGCTGCTCCTCCTTTCTTTGCTGCCAGCACTAAGGCCTCTCTTGTTGCTGTTTTGATTGGTTGGTCCGACCCATACACGTCCCATACTGTCTGTCCCACATCTATCATAAACATGGCTGCTGAACCATATTTCGATATATCTTTCCCATCTTTTGATAGAGCCTTTAAGCCTCTCTCGTCAAGTACACTTAGCCTCCCCGATGCCTCAATGATTGCAGCGTATACCTCCAGCTTTTGTTCAATTTCCAAGTCTTCAAACCGTCCCATAATCCCAAGCTTAGCTTGGTAACTGCATATATAGATATAGATATTCATATTTGTTAAATAGTGAAGTTTAACTTTTCTCATTTAGTTTAAATTTTAGAGTATAAAAATCTAAGATAACAATATTCAAATATACATTATATATATGATTTAATTATATGTACTATAAGCATATAAATATATATCCTATAATTACTGACCGATGATGTATTATTAATCTTACCTTCGAACTAGATCTTCAAAGCCGATGCCGATGTTCCTGAGATATCTTGAGAATTCTTGGGAAGCATGAGTGTTGACACTCAACCTCATGTAGCTCATAACCTTTTGGTCGTACTCCTGAATTAGTTCCGTGAATTCAGCAACATTGGCTTGACTCCTAGTGTCCAACTCCTCAAATGCTTGGAACAGTTGCTGATGGTGATCGATCATTTTGTCAAGATAGGCCTTTCGCAAAGTGTAGTTCCTGATGATCTGAAGGGCGTTGTTGAGGCAGTGTTCTGCATAACCAAGAATGTGATCCGCGATGGGACCTCGAACGCCGTCGTTCTTATACTTGATCACTAAAGCATTGCACTCATCTAGGATCGTATTAACCGATGCCTGATTATCGTTGCACATCCTGAGGTATTCGAGTTGTTCGCCTATGTTCTTGAAATTTATGTAGTATAAGTTGTTGACTTCATGGTTGCGAATAAGTTGGGCAAGCTGCCGGAGCTTCTCATCTTTAAGGAATATAACAAGCTCAGAGGAGGCCATTATACAAGAGAAGCTAGCTAGGAAGAAACTAAGAGATGGATCAAGATTTTGGTGGGTTACAACTTACAGAGATCGATGTTTCTTAGAGTGAGGGAAGTGCATTAAAGCCTCTGTATTTAAAGTCGTTAATTGTCCATATTTTACTAGTCCCTCTTTTTCATTCCAATTGTACACTTGTGAAATTATAAACAGATTAAAACAAATATTGAAAATAATAATTATGCAACTAAAGTTTTTAAGTAGCCCTCATTTAATTACTATTGTATATGTATTAATTCTTTTTAAAAAATACATTTTTCATTAAATAGTTGACAACTCATCAAAATCTTTTATTAATAACAAGGGTATAATTGTAAAAGTACATACTAAAATTAAAAATTGAATTATTAGAATGAAACACCTCAAAATTAGAAATTGGACGATCGTGCAACAAGCTTCCTCAGTTTAACAAAATTACAACAAGATTCCTCGAAATTTTTTCTGTTTAATTAAACAGAAGAAGGGTATTTCTATGCTTATGTCATATATATAGAGCTGTCAATGTTAATTAGCATATAGCAATGATAAATCCTATCTGTGTGAATTTCTTGAGTGAGTAATTAACATATGTGTGGTCCAAATCTTCAAAGCTTTGGCATAATCCTCTCGCATCTTGTTTTTTTTTTTTAATTGATTGAACCATAATTAGATTGGTTTTTAGGAGCTTAATGTGTTGTTTATTGAGATAAAATCTACCTAATTGTGTGTTTATGTGCTTAAATTGGTTCTTTACACTTTTATCTTTGTTTGCAGGTATTTTGAAGGTATTTTAACATGTTTAGAAGGCATTGGAGGAAGATAGGAGGCTTAACAAGTTGTTTTGCAAGCAAAATGGAGTGGACGTGCCTCAGAAACCAATTGGACGCATACTTGAAGAAGTGGACGCGTCACTATTCATCCACGCGTCCATTCTCAGTAGTTTTGGAGCCTCACGCGTCCACTTGGACGTTTCTGACAGCCTCGCGCGTCCACTTTTGACAGCACGCGCGTCCACTCTCAGAATTGAACATTTTGGGCAGTTTTTTAGTAGTTTTGAATTAGGACTCTTATGTAACTAACCCTAGGACCTTTTCTAACTATTTATAGGGTTTAATAGCTTAGTTTTTGGGGGTCAAACACCTTAGATATTTTCTTCCCGAGCATTGTAGGAGATCAAGGGTCGGAGCTTGTCGGGAAATCGGATTTCCATCTAATGAGTTTCTCTCTTTCCCTTAATCTTTTTATGATGTTTTCTTTTATGTTTTGTGAGTAAACGTTTTTAGTTGGCAAGGATATGTATTAGGTTTACTTTATTCGGGGATATGAGATTTATGTTTTGTAATTAAAAACCCGATCTTTTCAAGGGATCATTATTTCTATTTGAGTATTTGAACAATTCTTGGTTTTATTCTATCAATTGTGTTATTTCAATTATTATTGGCCATCTTAATTGTTTTGCATAATTGATTAACTAGGGTTATGCAGAATCGGTTTTCGGTAACCAAAAGTAGTAACTATTGATTAATTTAAATATGTGTTTGATTAATTGATAGGGAATTGTTTGAAACGAATTGCATGATTTTAATCGGCCATTAACTTTATGTAATTTGTGTTGATGTTGTCTTCGAGCTGAATAACTTAATTGACTATTTTATGCGAGCGATTCGGTAATTTAGTTTAATTAGGTTAAAGTTAATTTGCTGTGTTTTTTGGAAATTAACCTAACTTTATAGGAATCGGAATTTGCTGCGCTACGCGAAATTCTAAGTCACTACTCAAATAGGTTATTATCAATGATTAATCTCGAATAAATGAAACCGAAATACAAAGTCCTTGCTAACAGTTTTTTTATCCATTGATTTCTAGTTATTTTGTGAATTACTTATTTTTAAGTTTTAATCTTTTTAGATAAAAACCAAATCTTTTCCCCCAAAGTCGTGATTAGTTTACTTAATCAAAGAATTTACAAGTCTCTGTGGGTTCGACCCTTACTTGCCCTAACTGCATAAGTTGGTTGAGTTTGGTATTAATTTGATAGCGCAACGACACGCTCGTCATTAATCTATTCAGATTAGGTTGTCAAAAGCTATAATTTTAACATTTGGACAAAAGTACCCGTCCCATCACACATGGTCTGCAAGACTGCAAGGCTTCCATGCATCTTTTGCAGCAACTGAACACAAGCAGAAATCGCCATTGCTAAGTTCTTCTCCTTATCATTTCATTCTGATTTAGGTTTTTGTTTTGAACAGTTGCAGGATCAGCACTTATTTTCGTTGGATGCACCTATCTGTCTTCATCAACATCACATGCTCGTTCGTGAACGGTGTCTATAAATGCAATCATTCACCTTTTCTCTTAATAATGCATTGTAAACTCTCCAAATGATATATTTTCTTCTATATAACTCTCTTAATTAAATATATACACTCTAAGACAAAAGAATTGCATCGAATCTTTATCAAATCGCTTAGCCACAAGAATTGAGTGATCCGATATCATATCATATTCTGTTACAATTTCAAAGATAACAATATCAAAATTCTGAGACACTAAAACCAAAAAATCATAATATCTTCCAAAGATTTGCTGCAATAATAGTATCATAATAATACTTTTGGAGAGTATTATTGAGGATATCATATCATATCAATAGAGCTGGCAAGTATATATTAACCTCTTGTATTATTAGAAGATGAGACAATCATTTTACCAACTCAGGGAGACAGATGCTATTCAAGTTTATAATCGTTGGCACATTTATCATGCATCAATTATTGAACAAACATATATGCTAATATTATTCAATATTTGATAATGAATTGAGCGCCGTAGAGTTTTAGCTACTAGAACCAGCCTACAGTCCTCTATAAATACACGAATTTACATGCACCCTTGAATCAATCCATTTCCGTAGCATTCCCAAACAAAAACAAGAAAAAGAAAACTTGCTCGAGAGGGAGAGAAATGGCAAGCAACGTGTTCGGAAATCCTATTACAGATGACACGGTGAGACTAGTTTATCCAAATTTGAGTCAAATAACTGCCAAGCACAGAGCAGAAGTGGCTTTGCTATACATGAACGCAGACGAAAAGGCAGTGAATGTGAGTAAATTTGTGCACAACCTCAAGAGTGATTATGGGACTGGAACCTCAACGCTTTGCATGATTTACAACGCCACTGGAGGTAACTTGACATTCGCTCTCAATCATACTTGGAATGGTAATGTTTGGAAATCCCCTTACCCTCATATCATTCAGAATGGGCAATGGGCTGGATTTCTGCATGTCCGCTCTAGTCTTTCAGGCCCTTCTAAAGAAGCTATTGTATATACCGGCAAGAATAATAATGGAACTGGCTGTGATTGGATGTTGGCTTGGAACACTCCCAAGAAAAATTCCCAGAACCGGGTGAGTACCTTACGAACACCTTATTATTCTTTTTGGCATTATTATTATTCCTAATAATGTTAAGCTTGGCTTGCTGTAGGTTTACACTGAAATCCGTGAAAAGGGTCATTATTTTACTGATCATTGGAACTACATAAATAATTTAATGGATAAACAAACTAATAATCATTCTGATACTTGGAATGGATGCTACTCCGCTATTTCAGTGGGTGCAGGCAGTTCGCCTGAACTCGTGGGAACGATGACCTTGCATGGCCTGGACGCCAACTATATGGCTATGGCACGTGATGTGAGTGTGGTGTCACAGTCCCTTGATTCCAAGTATGTGGATGCTGGGGATGATGGGGATGATGCAACTCCTGCTGCTGAGTAAATCAACCACCTTATAATTAGCCTTCCAAGTATATGGGGTTGGAGTACTTTTAATTATGTTGCCAAAATAAAATGCTCAGTGAAAAATATTTTATTTCCTAAAATAATGTGTTTCAACTAATTGGAAGGGAGATTCTAATAATGCGGATCTGATTGATTTGTAATGCTTTCAAAGGCTCAAAGTGTAACATGCAATGTACTTTTTTAATATTTTTCTGCTGTGTCCAGCTCTAAGTGGTGATAAAAATACTGCTAATTGCTGACACTAGTCCGTTTGGCGATACATCCACTACTAATTTTATTATACTTTTTCCCCTCAAAAAAAAAACTAAAAAAAAAGAGCTTATATAATACTTTGATCTTATCATATATATTTAACATTTTCTCTTCAAATAGAGGGGGGGGGGGAAATCAAATAGAAGGGTATTTTGAGTATAAGATAGCCTTCATTATAAACTTCATTTTGAGTACTTATAAATACTTTTTAAAATAGTCATGTTTTCACACACAATTATATATACATATATGATTGTTCTGTGTGTATATATTGACTATATGAAACACTATCTGACTAATCAATTAATAAATCTCAAATACTTATATTGTTAATTACAATTTAGGATATTTTAAATTTTAAAGAACATAAGTTAAATAAATGATCATTTCAAATCAAGCATCAAACATTTTGAAGAGCATAATTGCGTTAGTTATGACTTATGATGCTCATTTGAATTCTTTATCATTTGGCAAATTAAAATTTCTTATTCTGTAACATCAATTTCAATCTTATGATATAAGTTATAAATATTTTTTATAATAGTCATGTTGTCACACACATTCATATATACATATTATAAGCCTAAATGTTATAACTAGGATTTTTTTAAAACTAGGATTTTAAAAAATATATATATTATAAGCCTAAATTGAGGTATTCATAAAATAATTGTAGGAAATAATAAAAACTACAATTATTTAGAGTAGAGGGAAAAACTAAGAAAAAAAATATTTGCATTGGAGACGGATTACTGACGGATTTGGTACTCAATATTTTTCATTTTTTACAATTTGAAATAAAAAAAGAAAAATGCAACATCTGTCGGCAATTCGGTATTTGATTATCAACTAATTATAGACAAAAATTGTACGAATTACCTACGGATATATTTTTTTCCCCTAACTAATTATATTACATTTTAAATTTCATTTAAATTTCAGTTAGAAATGCGTGAAAAATCTATTAACTAATTATGGACTAAGACGTTTTAGTCGAAAAGCGGTCAAAACATGGCGACTGATTTTAGACCGCCAATTAAACGTAATTTCCGTCGGTATTTTATCTAGATTCTATCTCAAATTTCTGACGGAAATATTCGTCTGGATATTGCTTTGAATAAACATGATTTTCCTATAGTCCCCCCCTTTATTTTATTGATTTTTTTTTCCTCTTTTTTTTTTGGGGAGTGGGGGGCTGCCAAAGGGAGCAAAAGAAGGAGAGTGTCCAATTTGCAGAAGATCTAAGTAGGAATGGAAAAGGAACATTCATGAAGCAACACAGATCGAATACCAATTCTTATTCTCGATCAGTATGAAACTATGAATGGTAAAGCAGCTGCCTACCATAGCATCTCCATTCCCCACAAATGGAATATTCTACTAACATGCAAATATTTAGCTGGTACATACCCTTGTCATTATTATAAATGGATATGGTGGTGTTTGATTATTAAATTAAACATAGGCAATTTGTTTTGCTAAATCGTATCCGTTAGGCATGGGAGCCACATAAAGGATAAATCCATCAGTCGGAAGAACGGCTTGCCCACCGGAACCGAAAATGAGATCAAACAAAAGTCCCGCAGCAGCTCCAAAAATAAAAGCTCCCACAAATCCTGCAACTAGTCCAACGGCTGTTACGAACAAAGTAGAAGCTTGAACACCAACTAATTGAGTTGCTATTGCAGCTCCCACAAGTTCTCCCAAAGCTGCTCCTCCTTTCTCTGCTGCCAGCACTAAGGCCTCTCTTGTTGCTGTTTTGATTGGTTGGTCCGACCCATACACGTCCCATACTATCTGTCCCACATCTATCATAAACATGGCTGCTGAACCATATTTCGATTTATCTTTCCCATCTCTTGATAGAGCCTTTAAGCCTCCCTCGTCAAGTACACTTAGCCTCCCCGATGCCTCAATGATTGCAGCGTATACCTCCAGCTTTTGTTCTATTTCCATGTCTTCAAACCGTCCCGTAAACCCAAGCTTAGCTTGGTAACTGCATATATAGATATAGATATTCATATTTGTTAAATAGTGAAGTTTAAATTTTTAGAGTATAAAAATCTAAGATAACAATATTCAAATATACATTATATATATGATTTAATTATATGTACTATAAGCATATAAATATATATCCTATAATTACTGACCAATGATGTATTATTAATCTTACCTTCGAACTAGATCTTCAAAGCCGATGCCGATGTTCCTGAGATATCTTGAGAATTCTTGGGAAGCATGAGTGTTGACACTCAACCTCATGTAGCTCAAGTATGAGTGTTGACACTCAAGTATATGGCGTTTGAGTACTTTTAATTATGTTGCCAAAATAAAATGCTCAGTGAAAAATATTTTATTTCCTAAAATAATGTGTTTCAAATAATTGGAAGGAAGATTCTAAATGTGGATCTGATTGATTTGTAATGCTTTTAAAGGTTCAACGTGTAAAATGCAATGTACTTTTTTAATATTTTTCTGCTGTGTCCAGATCTAAGTGGTGATAAAAATACTGCTAATGCTGACACTAGTCCGTTTGGCGATACATCCACTACTAATTTTATTATACTTTTCCCCCTCAAACAAAAAACTAAAAAAAAAAGAGCTTATATAATACTTTGATCTTATCATATATATTTAACATTTTCTCTTCAAATAGAGGGGGGGAAAAAATCAAATAGAAGGGTATTTTGAGTATAAGATAGCCTTCATTATAAACTTCATTTTCAGTACTGCTGAATTGACACCTAAATAATTATGAAACAATTAATATTTTAAGATAAGAAATTCAGATTAAAATGGCTTATAGACAACAAGAAAAAGTTAGAGAAACTAGTAGTTGCGATTAGCATATATAGCAAGCATAATAATCCTAGCTGCATTAATTAAGAGCTAATCAAACACCTTATGTCGTGAAGATGAATAATTGATGTTGCCCAAATAAAGCATACTACTAAAGTATACTTTAATTCTTAGCACTATATAATCTCTTCATCCTAAATTGAATGTCCTAATCTAAAAAGAATTTAATTCGGTTCATTGTTGGTTCATGAATTTTAAAATTGAATGGAATAAAAAATTGAATTAATATTAAAAATAAAAAATAATTATATTTAAAAAGTAAGATTTAATATTATTTTCCAAAGTTGGAAGGTGGAAAGCAGCTTCACTTTTCAAACTTTGATGACAGATTTGGTCTGCTTATGCTTAAGAGTTATTTTCTCCGCGTCTTCTTCAACAAATTCATTTGGAGTTTTGGGAACTTCAACATCATTGACGGGCGGACGGTCTAAAGAGGAACGTACTACTATAAATACAGAGAGTTCATTAATGCCTATATATCATTCTCAGAATTCTTTTTGAAACACATTATTGGAAAGTAACATAATACAAACAAATAACTGAACAAACTTTTAACAACAATTCAAGTAGAACGGTAAGCAAATGACGAATAATTGAGCTTGAACTAGGCTCGACATGATTCAATTACAACTTAATTTATTAAAACATGACACTTTATACGTATCAGTGTTGTTATTATTATTATAGAAATGGATTTTAATTATGTGATTGTACTTTGACTATTAATAAATTAAAGATGAGCAATTTGTTTGGCCAAATCCTGGCCATTAGGCATGGGAGCCACATAGAGGATAAATCCATCAGTGGGAAGAACGGCTTCCCCACCAGAGCTGAAAATGAGATCAAACAAAAGTCCAGCTGCTGCTCCAAAAATAAAACCTCCCACAAATCCACCAAGTAATCCAACGGCAGTGATGAACCAAACAGTAGCTTGAACACCAACTAACTTAGTTGCTATTGCAACTCCCACAAGCTTTCCCAAAGCTGCTCCTCCTTGTTTTGCAGCCAAAGCTAAGGCCTCTCTGGTTGCCGTCGTGAGTGGGTGGTCCGACGCATACACGTCCCACACTATCCGACCCACGTCTATCATGAACATGGCTCCAGAACCATATTTCTTTATCCCTTTCCCATATGATACACCCCTTAAGCCTCTGTCGTCCAGTACACTTAGCCTACCCGATGCCTCAACTATTGCAGCGTATACCTCCAGCTTTTGTTCTATTTCCAAGTCTTCAAACCGTCCCCTAAACCCAAGCTTAGCTTGGTATCTGCACAGAATATTCATATGTGTAACTCACACATTGATATTTTTCACAAGGGAAAAGAGCTAATTAAGAGACTATACTATTTATGTTTTCTTTCCCTTTTTAAAGTAGAAATAAAAATGTTTCTTCAGTCCTTTTTGCCTCGCCAAATTTTGTTCGTTTACTAAAGCTTCTCCAACTTTTCAATTTGAAAGTAAAATGGACTGAAAAGACGTTGTAACCCTTGATTTAAAATAGGATAAAAGAAACCATCTTAGAAAACAGTAGTAGAAAGATATAAAAAATTACTCGAAAATATGTTAATTAATTTCACCTTCGAACCAGTTCGTCGAAACCGATTCCAATGTTCCTGAGATATCTTGAGAATTCTTGGGAAAGATGAGTATTGACACTCAACCTCATGTAGCTCATAACCTTTTGGTCGTATTCCTGAACTAGTTCCGTGAATTCAGCGACATCAGCTTTGCTTGAAGTGTCCAACTCCTCCAAAGCTTTGAAAAGTTTCTCATGGTGATCGATCATTCTGTCAAGGTAGGTCCTTCGCAGAGTGTAGTTCCTGAGGAGCTGAAGTGCATTGTTGAGGCAGTGTTCTGCATAACCAAGAATGTGACCGGCGATGGGGCCTCGAACGCCGTCATTCTTATACCTGATCACTATGGCACTGCACTCATCAAGGACTGTGTTAACGGATGCCATATTATCGTTGCACATCCTAAGGTATTGGAGTTGGTCTCCTAAGTTCTGGAAAGTTAGATGGTATAAATTATTAACTTCATGGTTGCGAATAAGTTGGGCGAGCTGTCGGAGCTTCTCATCTTGCAGGAATACAATTTCAGAAGAGGCCATTAGAAGCGAGGAAGAAGCTGTAAGAGATTTTTCTGGGTTACAACTTACAGTTGATGTTTATTTCTGCTTCTGCACTGCATTTAAATAATTAGTTATTGTCCATATTTTACTTTATTTTTATTGCAAATTTAACATAATTGCAACAAGCTCCTCAAGTTTGAAAAATTTATAATAACAGCTGGCTCAAATTAATATGTTGAAAACCTAAATTTGCAGTATTTTTTCTATAATTATTATTTTTCAGAAAAGTTTCCTCTCCTCCGTAAGGGCCAAATATTTTAGACATATATAAGAGCTAAATTATAATTCACAAAGTCCCTTATTATAAGATCTTAAAATAAATTTTACCAAGATTAAGAAGATATGTTAATTCTTAAATAATTTCATTTATTCTGTCTATTTTTTATTGTAGCTAATTTTCTAGGAGGTTATCTATCTTCACATGATATTTGTGAGAGATTTTGAGAATAATAAAAATATTGCTATGAGAGATAAAGATAACTATGGGTAATATTATAAACAATAGTGATACACTTATATTCCATTCCCTCCGTGCTATTTCAATTTTTGTTTTTTGGATTTATATTTTTGAAAATAATAATTATGCAACTAAATTTTTAAAATTTTTTTTATTTAATTACTGATTTTTAAATATAATGGTTATAAAGTTTGATGTGACATAATACATTTTCATTCAAAAATGTTAGTGGGTACTCATATTTTTTTACGTTATGTTTCATTCAAAATATATCACATTTAATGTTTTGCATATTTTTAGAAAGTCAAATTTATATTTTGAAAATTAAACAAGAGTAAGGCAATTTGTGTTATATGCCTTAAGGAATATGAAACTTCTAAACATCTGTTCTTTAATTGTGATTTTACATGGAGAGCATGGGCACACTGCTGTGAAACTTGGGGGGTCTCTTGGGTAGCTCCAAGTGACCCAACAGCCTTTCTTGTTGCTTGGAATGGTATGATTTTTAATAACAATAATGTCTCGCCTTGGAGACTCCTTTTTTCTTCGCTATTATTTTGGTCAGTGTGGCTGCATAGGCATGAAGTGGTTTCTCAAAGGTATGGCTGCAAATTTTGATAGGTTAATTGAATGCTTGAAGGTGAGGTTTATTTGGTGGTGCTTGGCAAAATGGCCCAATCAATCCCAATCTTTTGTTGATTTGTTCAGATCACCTTGCTTTATTACCTTGTTTAAAAATATTATTTTGATTAATTACTCAACTAGCCTAGGTAGTATAGTTCCTAGAATCGGATAAATATTACTCATTCATTCCGTTCAGAATCAAATATGAAAATTTTTGTTTTCATCCGAATGAATTGAAGTTAACAGAGATATAATTGGTCGCAGTAGTCTCTTCACATCACATATCTGTCATTGATTCCCATTCCAAAACGTGTTGATCAGTAGTTTAGGACAAAAAGGTGCCGTGCGGTGTTGAAGTCTATATAAAGCACGTTGCATGCGTTTTTTTTTAATACTGGGACTCATTGACAAGGACTTTTCTTGTCCATGGGGCCATAGCTTTGCACGGTCGTTTTCCTACATTAACTACATTATATGGCCGGTGAGTCGGTGACTAGCTAGCATATGTATGGTTCCTTGAATATGATAGATATTACTCATTTTGTTTGGAACCAACTTTTTATTTTGATTAAAAATTAAGAAAGATTGTTGATTTTATTTAATTTATCGAATTATGATTAATATTAATATAATAATAATAATATAATGTATTGTGAGATACATAAAATAATGGAATGTAAATTATTTAAATTAAGAGAGCGAATGTTGAGAACCATAAATTAGTGAAATATATATCCCTTAAATAAAGAAGATTATTGTTGAATATTTGGATAAAAAATATGTTTATTTAAGAAAAAATAGACATTTAATTTTGGACAAACAAAAATAGAAATGTTGATATTTAATTTGGGACGAAAGAAGTATAAAAGTTCAATTTTGAAGAAAATATGTTTTTATTATTTCTTATTATTATTTAGTGTAGTATTTTTAATATAACACTTACATATTTTATCTATCACATTAATCTATTTTAATTTAAAAAATAGACATAATAAATGAGAATATTTGTTTGGAACGAAAAAATTATAAATGAGATTTATTAATCTTATATTTATTTATTTATTTGAAAAATAAATATGTTGTTTCCAAAGATATTGCATACTTTGCCAAATGCATATTCACAAAATGCATTCATTTTTAAAAATACTTATTATTATTATTATTCTACTATTAGCAGGGATCAAAGTTGAAAAAAAAAAATCAAGGACTAAATTCAATAACTATCCAATAAAAAGTATAGGGACTATTTTATTCGACAATTATATCACGTTTCAATAGGTGTTGCACTGTTGGGACCATTAATTTTTTTTATTTCTTTTATTTTTCCTTTTTTTTATTTTTTATTTTTATAACCAAGCTTCGTACTTTGCCAGATTAATCTTGAACTCTGAATATATTGACCCTTCAATGATAAAGGATATGCCTCACTTAGCCAAAGTCCGAGAAAGGATCACTCATCAACCTACAACATGTCAAACCCCAACCTTTGTAAAAATCAGGATTGAAACCCGCAAACTGCAAATCACGAACAGAGAGTTAAAGTTATATTTGAACTATAATTTCTTCAAATTTTATCATTCTTAATAAAACACATATCGATAAATAATTTGTTTCCTCCAAAATTTCTTATCACATGAAAATTTTAATTTTTCTCTTAACCCAATTAATGGATCCTAGCTATATATTCATATAGATAATAGTTTTCATTATTTTTTAATTAAAAATATAATCTCGAATAATTTATTAATTACGTTTTATATTATTACCAAAATTTTAATTTTCTAACTCCAAAAAATAGTCCTTTCAAACTTTTAACTTTAAAAAAAATTCCTTTCAATTCCCAATAAAAAAATTATTATTCAAACGCAAAATATTATAATATATTAAAAAATAAAATAACAAATTCAATCCAAACATACTCAAAATAAAAGAGAGTTTGAGATCACTTGGACTCATTGAGCAATCTAAGTTAAAACTCAAAGAAAAGAAGAAATAGAACTATAAGAAATGAAAACTATAAGGATCTCAATCTATTTCCTATTTAATTCATTAAAAAAAGAAGTATATATATATATATATATATATATATATATAAGAGAGAGAGAGAGAGAGAGAGAGAGAGAGAGAGAGAGAGAGAGAGAGAGAGAGAGAGAGAGAGAGAGCAACTTTAAAGTAGAGGATATTAACAAGTGCCTGCAGATTGTCTTGCATGTGCTTCTTTTACATACGTGTTTCGGCGGCTTTCTTTCGCTTTCATCCTTATTCATTGTATAGGACCGGTGAGTAGCTATCGATACTATGGGACTCGGTGACTAGATGGCGTGTGCTTTTATACTTTCGCACAATTTTAATAGATATGATGGGGCTTCCATTTTGACCAGTTTTCTCTTTTCTTTCACATGCAACTCCATAAAGTAATTACAAATAACTACTCAATTTTTTTTTTTAGAATTACTCATTTAGGTTTTGAGATGTTCGAAATTACATTTAAAATATTTAATTCTTTCACATTTCAATTCTTCATGTGTTTGCTTATGTGAGTTAGGTACATGTCCATTTTTCCCTTCTTTTTTTAACCAAGATTTTTTAGTTTGCCAATTTTTTAATTGAATAGTCCAGAAAAGGACAAAATTGTGCAAAAGTAAATAAAGGCAGAGACCTAATATACAAAAGATAAAAATTTAGGGTTTTATGTTAATGTTACCTTGACCATAATCTCTACTGCTCAATTTGTGAGAACCATTCTTCTTCGATTTTACCAAAACCTCTTCGATATTAATGAAAGCTCATTCAACTCATAGGGTTCTACTCCAATGCAACCTTAATATCTTACAAAAGAGAAGCTCTAGTTCTATCCCGACTCTATGCAGAAAATCTTTTCTTTGATGAAAATACTAAGATTGCTTGCAACACTAGAAGAAATTCATCGAGATATATAATTAAGAAGGATAAATTTTTTGCTTAAGAACAATTTTGTAACTCAATCTCAATTATTGCATAGTCAGTCTTATATTATTGTGAAAAACAGACTAACAGAAGGGGTATTGATACCTCTGCTTCCTATTTCCTACGAAGAATAACATTTAAGAAGATTTTTGAGTTTTTACTTCTTTTGTCGAGGTTTTGGTTTCAAATCAAGAAAATTATCAATTTTTGTTCTCAAATTATTTTTCATTCTCAGCGTTTGGCCAACTGCAGCTCAAAACATCATTTTTCTAACCGGAAAGAGATGAATTTAAACAAACTAACTACGTTTTCCTCCTATACGCCGGCGCCTCACTTCCTCTTCCTCTTATTTTTCACACTATCAGCAGAAAAAAATTCGAATTCTTCGTCCCCAATTGAGCAAAGAAAGATTTTCGAGTCAGTTTGTTATCAGATTCAATAAGCTGGGCAACTCGAGGAAATGAAGAAGGAAAGCAGAAATAATTGGGGTGGTCACAAATAATTCAATTCATGCACGTGTATTTTTTCTCTATCACAATTTCAAACCTTTGATTGCCCCTAGAAAAAGAAAAAACAAAAACGCTATAATGAGACGGACCACATCGTCCTCTAGTTCCTCACCACACTCAAATAGTGATAGCTGTTAAACATGTGATTTTTTGTTTTCAACATACGTGTTTCATTGTCCATGGCTCTCGGTGACTATAGCAAGATGATAAGACAAATACATATTAACACTCTTTCAATGTTTATAAGTAATTTGATAATTTGTTGAGCATTGAAGGGAGTTTAGCTACCTTCCTACCAGTCCCCTATAAATACACGAGGTTGCATGGCCACTTCCACACAGCATTCTCAAACAGAAACAAGAAAAGGAAAACTTGCTCGAGAGAGAAAGAATGGCAAGCAATGTGTTCGGAAACCCTGTTACAGATGACACTGTGAGATTAATTTATCCAAATTTGACTCAAATAACTGCCCAACACAGAGCACAAGTGGCTTTGCAGTACATGAACGCAGACGAAAAGGCGATCAATGTGAATAGGTTTGTGCACAACCTCAAAGCAGCCTATGGGACTGGAACGTCAACCCTCTGCATGATTTACAATGCCACTGGAGGGAACTTGACATTCGCCCTCAGACACACCTGGGAAGGTGCACTTTGGCGATCCCCTTACCCTCATATCATTCAGAATGGGCAATGGGCTGGTTTTTTGCATGTTCGTGGTAGACTGATCGGTCCTTCTAAAGAGGCTGTTGTATATAGCGGCCAGAACAATGCTGGATCTGGTTGTGATTGGATGTTGGCTTGGAACACTTCCCGCATGAATTACCAGAATCGCGTGAGTAGCATATAATTATTTTTTAATGCATTATTTTTATACAAGATATATTTTAATAATGTTAAGCTTGGCTTGCTGCAGGTGTACACTGAAATCCGTGCGAGGAACCATTTCTCTGTTGATCGTTGGAACTACATCGATAGTTTGATGGAAGGACAAACTAATAATCATTCTGATACATGGAACGGATGCTTGTCCTCCAGTTCAATTGGCGCCGGCAGTTCTCCAGAATTTGTTTCAGTAATGACCTTGGATGGCCTGGATGCCAACTATCAGGCAATGGCACGTGATGTGAGTGTGGTATCACAGTCCCTTGATTCCAAGTATGTGGATGATGGGGATGATGCAACTCCTGCTGAATAATCAAGCACCTTCCTTATGGCATTGCACCAATTTAATATTATGTTGCAAAAATAAAATGCTCAGCGAAAACATTTTATTAAAATATTTTTGCTGAGAATGTTAATTCCTAAAATAATAGTTATTAAGTGTGTTTCAAATAATTTGGAAGGAAGATTCTTATATGGATCTGAAATCTGATTGATATATATTTCTGGACTGCAAGTATTGTAATACTTTTAAGGTACAACGTGTAATGTAATGTTTTAGTATTTGTTTTCGTGTGTCCAGCTCTAAGTAGCAATAGAACTACTACTAATTTCTTATACTTGTCCTTTTGGCGATAAATCCACTACTAATTGATTATACTTATTCTCCACAAACAAATTAATAATAATAATAAGAGTGAATGTAAAAAAAGGTGACCTTACTTTCACTATATCGTACAAAATGTCACATTATTTTTTTTGTGACAATAAATGTCACCTTACTTGAAAAAATAGATCAAAATGGTTACTTCATCAATTTTAACCGTTTGACCTCCGTTAAATATAATTTTTTTAGGCTATTTTAGTCCTTTCAAGACAATTTTGACTTTTTGATATAATTTGTCCAAATTTAAAAATATATTACTCGAAAACAATTATTTTATTCATATTGAAAGAGTTTAAAGAAAAATTGGCTCAAAGAAAAATAGTTGTTTGCATTTTAATTCAAGGTTTAAAGTATTTTTTAATATTGTAGTATTTTAGATTTAAATTAATTTGCTCACCAAATTGGCTCACCAAATTAAATTAATTTGCTCGCCAAATTAATTTAGTAGCAAATATAATATAATTTGGTGAAAGTAAAAATATATAGTAATTGAAAAAAATTATTTCATTAATATTTAAAGTATTTATTTGAGCCAATTTTTATTTAAACACTTTGAATATTAATGAAATAATTTTTTTCAATTAATATTTTGCTACTATATTATATTTCACCAAAGTTATTAGTCATTTCATGGAGAATCTTGGTAAAGAGCATTGAAATGTTGTTAAGAGGATTCTAAGATACATCAGAGAAATCTGAGATGTTGCATTATGTTACGAAAGATCAAATTTTATTGTTAGGGGCTTTGTTGATTCAGATTTTGCAGGAGATCTCAATAAAAATAAGTCTACTACAGGATATGTCTTTACACTTTCAGGATGAACTATAAGTTGTGTCTCTAAACTACATTCAATTATAGTTTTATCTACAACAGAATTAGAATATATGGCAACTGCAGAAGCTTGCAACGAAACAGTATGGATACAAAAGTTATTAGAGGAGCTTGGATATAAGCAGGAAAATATTGATATATTTTGTGACAGTCAGAATGCTTTTCACATTATAAGAAATCTAGCTTTTCATTCACGGACAAAACACATAAGAGTTCAATATCACTTTGTTCGAGAAGCACTAGAAGAAGATAGTGTTAATATGCAAAAAATTCACACCGATGAGAACCTAGAAAATGTTATGACTAAGCTAATCAATGTTGATTACAAAAATGACGTAAGCAAGCATGGTTTGACAAGAATGGAAGGACTACAAAAGTGACTTTAAGTGAGAGAATATTGATGATAAACTCCTTTTTTAGGGACAAGTGTGGGAAATGGTTAGCTAGTCCAATTGTTTTGTTGAGATAGTGGATACATGTGTGGAATGCTAGGAAATGGGTTTGTTACTACAACATTTCATACGTAGAGTTGCAATTTGTTTCTTAAACTGATGGCAAAAACAATTGGTCTCTTCCTATGACTGAATTATTTTCCTTTTTCTGAGAGGTCATATTTTTTCTATAAATAGGGAAGTACTCATTCCATTTAAGACGTTCCATTCCATCTCAGTGCATTTGATAGCTTAGAAAGCAAAGCCCGAGAGAGAGTAAAAGTATTATACTTTCTTGTATCTCATTTTTTAATAATAAATTATTTTCTTGCCGGTGGAATCCAATAAGATAGCCATAATCCAACAACAAAATGGGCAAAATAGGAATCCAGACCAAATAAAAATAGCATCCCCAAGGTTACGCATCCATTATCCTCTTATTCAGTTAATAGATTGTCATATGTTTTAGTGGCCATGTATTTAGTCAAGTAATTGTCTTAGTAGATAGGAGAAGTTAAGTAGGACTTATACGACTTCTATTTGTGGCTTGGTAGTGGATAACAAGTTGTTTTATTAGCACACCAATGTTGAGAAAAATGTCAGAATACAGAGAAATAAAAATTTGAGAATAAAAACAAACTCATAACACATAATTATAGCGGAAATTCCAACACAATAGAAAAACCACTGTTGTGAAAGACAACCTAAGCAAGTTCACTGTGTAAAAACATTATTACAACTTACTCAATAATTTTCTCACACCCAAAATAAAGATAATTACACTCAAAGAATTTCCCTCTAAATTCTCTTACTCACAAGCTTAACATAAGCTTTAATTATTTTATTTTGGGAACTTTGTTTTTCTATGGTCCTCCCTTATTGGTGTTGGGAAAACAAACAAGTATATCTAATGTCTAAGATATACTCTAATAAATAGTACTGTATTTGTAAATAAGTACTATACTAAAATACTATTGGTTCTGTAATCGATACACCAATTGAATTCCCAAGAAAGAGAGGAGAGTCACAAACGGACTACTTGAGTTCCAAGTCTTTCTTTACCCAGAACCTTACTTGATGTATAATCACTCTACCAATACAGTATAATAGAATAATACAATATAAATAAAAAGTACACTACACAGCGGAATAAAACTCAACTCTCAAGTATTGAATATTATCTAACAATGAAAATATTACGAGCAATTTAATATCTAAAGCAAAATATAAAGAAAAGAACAAACCGGAATTGATAACGGAGTTCGGCCAATATTGCCTACGTCTCCGGGCCCCACCACAATAGCATACCACTTTACTGGATGCTCAAAATATTACAACTAGGATATCATAATTAAAGGATTTCCACAAATATAGAAGATTAGATGTTGAAGAGGTAAATCTAACTAAGGGGGTTAGGGTCCTTTTATAAGAGTAAGAACCCAAGCAAATTTTCTTCACTTCCAATGTGGGATTTAAGATGCAATAGTAAAACTAGCCAATTTCTAACAATTGGATGCACTGAGAAGCTTTGTATTGCCTCTCTTTTACATGCAAAAAATCAGCTCTCAAATAAAGAAAAATTAAACAGGTTTTTTTTAATATTCTTGGATGTTCATTCACCTAACAAATTAGGTGTGTCTTCCACTATGAATATTGGAGACAAAACTAATCATCTCCACCATGACTTCAAATTATGTCATATTCAAAAGAAAATAATGACTATGCTCCAGCATAAATAGTACATAATTAAAATCAAAGACAAATTCTAAGATTTTAAATCAGCACATGTGGAACAAACCTACTGAAAAATTATGGGCAATTTTAGAGACTAGCAAATGCCATGAAAATGTTCACTTTCTTTTAGAAAAGTTCATCTTTCACCTCTCCAAAGGTATGTTATTTTTTCCGTCAATTTTTGACTTTGAGTTATTTGTCGAATCAACTTTATATGAATTTTAAATTTTTCCAAGCAATATCTTTTGAGATGCTGAAGTTGTCCACACCCTTAACAAATTTGATTCTTGTTCTTGGAGTTCTTCTTCATCCCACATTCGGCTACCTTCAAAGCCTAGTCATCAGGTAGAAGCTAAATATAATTGTATCAAACTTGCAGCTTTTAAATCGAATTCTTTCCAATATATATAAGCGTAAGCATTTTTGTTTTTTGTATGATTTGAGGGGAATAAGAATAATATTGGCGTGGTTATTTTGTACTGGTCTGCTGCTGGGTTGTGGGTAACGATTTTGTTCTCTGGATGTTTTATCGGTTGGCTGAAACAATTTAGCCTCCAGGTTCGGTTTGGTGAGGTGCTTTTGTAGTTTTTTTGTTTGGCCTGTTTTCTTGGGCAGTCTGGTGGTTTTTGGTGAGTTAGTGTTTAGTCTGGTCTGGGAGTTTTTGTTGGCATGATCTCTTGCTGAACAGACCTCTTGTATTTATTTCCTCTCCTCTCTATGTTAATATATTAGCCTTTCGAAAAAAAAGAAGTAATTAGCAGAAATTTTAGAGCTGGACACAGGAAAACAATATTGAAAAATTATATTAGATGTTGTACGTTCAATAGTGTTACAATACTTGCAGTCCGGAAAATTCAATGATATCCACATACGAATCTTCTTTTCAGATTATTTGAAACACGCACTGTATTGCTAACTCTTGGAAGTGGCCATGCACTTCCACAATAATACATGCCTGTATTATTTATAGTGGAAGTGGCCATGCAAACTCGTGTATTTATAGTGGACTGGTACCTAACATATAATTGTCTAGATGTGATCCGTCTTACTAAAGTTTTTTTTTTTTTTTTTTTGATAATCAAACATGATAGAACGTCGATGATACAAAGCCAAAAGGAAAACTCGTGAACTTCAAACACTCCCTTTTGAAACATGATTTTTCCAGGTTAAAAAAAGATTTGATTGCTCTAACTTTCGGATTATAATCGTGATTTTTCATTAAATATAGTTTTAATCGGATTATAGTTTTCATTAAACACTCAAAAGATTTGTTAAGATAGATTTTACATGATTTCAAAGGAACATAATCAGTTTTCATAACTAAATGAATTTTTCATTCTCAGCGCTTGCCTTTAATCTTTATTTTTTATTTCTTTTTTGTCTCCAAACTATTTTTAGCTGTAAACTAAGCTCTTTTACCGGAATACTACATTTTGTTTTTAATTGATTTATTTGTTTGTGCTTTCCTTCTTCATTTCTTCGAAACATCACCATTTTGTGGACGAACTGTTTGAATCTAATAAGAAACTGATTCGAAACTCTTTCATTGCTCCATTGGGGACGAATAATTAAGACCTTACAAGAATGGGACGGAACGAAACTCGTCTTTTTTTTTTTTTTTTTTTTATTGGGGACATGGATGGGAGTGGAACAAAAGTGTTTGTTAATATGAGTTAATACAATACACTTGACACAGAGGTAATATATTAAAATGCATAAATATCATAGGCAGCCATTTCCAACTCATACAGAAGAGATCACAAAGGGAATTTAAGGATATTGGACAAGGATGGGAGGGGAAGAAAAGTCGTTGTTAATATGAGTCAATGCGCCTATGCCTCTCTGATACAAGCAGGCACAAGTGTAGAATTTCTGGAATCAATGACTTTATTGCAGGAGGACGTTTTGCAGCAATAAACAACTTCAAGAAGGTTGCATTTGAAGGTGACAGTCAAGGCGTTGCAGGTGCTGTTCTTAAAGGTGCCGTCTATGGATTTATCAGGGCATAATCATATGGTTGATCTGATTAAGGAACTCCTATGTACAGTGGCAGCTCTCAGGCCGGGGCGTCATGGCACCATATATGAGAGGGTATCAAAAAAAATTTTATAAGCATATATGTATATATAAAAATATTTTATGATTAACACTTTTATTATATTGGGAACCCAATTCAAAAATAGATCAATTTATATTAATAGTGTTATTTTAAAAGACCAAATTTAAAATATTAATTTTCAAGTCTAAATAAAAATGTTAATTATTAAGGGTCCAAAAATAAAAAGAATAAAATTTAATCAAAGGGATATTTAAATTTTTAAATTTAATATATTAAAAGTAAGAGTTAATATTAATTTATTATATCAAAATATAAGTCGTTTTACTAAGAATTATACTGAGTAAGGAATTTCTTCTCCCAAATATACTCATATTTATTGTTTGTTTACATTTTTAAAATTCTTTTTACATTTTCTCTCTCCAATCGTTACTCTTTTATTAAAAGAGATAATAATGGGAAAAATCCCTATAAAATCGTAAAATAATTTATATTTTGAGATAATACAAAAATCATCCAACAATTTATATTTTAGACAAAATGAAAGTTATTATAGTATTAAAAAATCAATTTCAGTTATAAAACAAACCGAATTGTATAACCGAAAAACTGAAGAAGCATCCTAAACATTTAGTAATAAAGTGAAACAAATCACACCAAAAAAAAATGAAAATGCATCATTGTGATTTATTAGTAGGGTTTTTAGGCCTTGTTTTTGTTATGTTTGTGAAGTCAAAACAATCAAAGAAGAAGAAAATAATCCAGCTGATAGCTGGCTCCCTTTCCCAAAGAAGCAAAACAAACAAACTTCAATGGATCAATTTTGGAAGGTGGCACTTTCCGTTTCAAACTTTGATGACTGCCTTGGTCGGCCTATGATAAAGAGTTCTCCTCCGTTCCGACCCGGAATTAAATCACCCTTTTGACTTTGTTTCAAAATATAACCCTCTCACGTCCAGAATTGAATGTCCGTTTTGACTTTGTTTAAAAATTAAATAACTTTTTAAACTTTAATTAATTTATCAAATTATCATTGATATTAATATAATAAATAGTGGAATTCATAAGTTAGTGAGATATGAATTTATTAAATTAAGAGGGTAAGTAGTGAAGATCACGAGTAAATGAGATATAAATTTTGTTAAATTAAAAAGGATATTAATGGAACTTTAGATAAAAAATATGTTCATTTAAGGAAACTGAACATTCAATTTCAAACAAACTAAAATAAAAATGTGGATATTCAATTTCAGACGGAAGGAGTATCTTTTAAGTAAAATTTTTTTCCAAAATATAAGATATTTCATTACTTTTGAAGATTATTGTATGTGTTGTTTCCAATATTACTTTTATTTTTAAATGAAAAGAGAGAAAATAAATAGTTTAGTTCCAAACTTACAAAAAAGAGTATGACATAATAAATGAGAGTATTTTATTGATGAAAATATATTCTTAATATGTATGAAACACCCAAAGTATCTTGTATTTTAAGACAAAATGAATATTTTCCCCGCCTCTTCTTCATTTTGGAGTTTTAGGAACTTTCACATCATTGACGGTCTTAATAGAAATATTAGGGTAATTTAACAAGAATGTTCCACAAATCATATTACTCCTCCCCATCCATTTTAATTGTCAATTTTATTTTTTTTACAAATATTAATCATAACAAATTTCAACAAGTATATTAACAAACTTTCAAGATTATATTTATATAATTTGTGATGTTTAATCAAAATGTTTCAAAAGTTTGAGTGAAATAAATAAACTTTATATTCTCAAATAAATACATTCAAAGTATGAGGTGAAAGATTGTTCTATCAATCTAGAAAATTGTTTCAAGTATTCTCATTCAAAAATCTCAATCTAAAATAAACTAATTAAAAAGAAGTCAAATTTTATATTTTCAAGAATATATAGGAGTATAATTGAAAAAATATGTAGTAAAACTAGAATCATCATAATTCAAATGAGACTTGCTTTGATATCAATTGAAAGACATAAGAAGAGTAAATTAGGTAATGAAAATAATTTTTTAAATCTTATAATCCATTTCAAGAAGAACACTTGAAAAGAAGTTTGTTTTAAAATTAATGCTCTTAGTTTAGAGCAGAATAAATTGAAGTTTGTTATGAGGATTGTTTTATTGCATGGGAGTCTACATACTGCAGTTTGTTTTTTGTTTCTTGCTCAGAACTTTTTGACTTCTGCTTTGGTTTTCAACAATGGAGTTCCTGGGAATAGAAATAGTTCAGCAATCTTTTCTTTTTCAGGCTTTTGTTTGTCTATGTTAGGGCATCAGGGGGATCTTTTTCCTCTGCTCTGTTATGTTTTGTTCTAGTAGATTATTGTGTATTAGTTTAATGAGGTGTGGGATAAGTAAAGTGATTCAGTGTTGAAAGCTCATTTCTCCCTTCTCTAAGAGATCTACAATGCACAATCTCAATGTCAAAAAAAGGTATGCTACATCATTAAAGTCAAATGTGTCATTAAATTTTTCTCTCCAATGTAAATGTATTGAGATAATGTAATGCTGATGTATCCTTGACAATGTCGAAAATGTTATCTCTTGACATTCTCTTTGACATGCTAACTCAACATATATAGATAAATAATATTATTTTTCAATAAATTAACCAATTAGCAAATTACAAGTGTACAATATAATTGATTATTAATATTATATATTGGAGATGATTTTAAAGTTGAATGTCAAATGACTTAGACATTCATATTAGGTGAATTAATACTCCAATTATCAATTATCATATATTATATTTTTTTTTAACATTAACATTGGTGTCAGAAAATTCGAGTTCGTTTGGTGCTCCCTTTGTAATAAAAAATAAAAAAGTTTAGTGAGGTGTGTTGCATGCTTTGTTTATGTTTCAGGTTTCGGTGCAGAGATATTTGGGGTGGGGCTGTGTCTGCTTCTGTATCCTCGGCTTTAGGCCATTATTTCTTCAATGAGTATCACATTTGCATTTCAAAAAGAAATAAAATAGAACGAACTTTAACAGTAATTTAGCTCAAATGATAAACAAATGAACTTAGAATTCAAAATATTTATGCTAGATTCGCCATGAGTCAGACTCGATTATAGAACTCAAACAAACGAACTTTGTTTTATGTAGATTTTTGCTGCATATGTTAGTCCAGCAGCTTTTGTACTTCCCACTTCTTTAATAGTATATCATTTCTCTTTCAAAAGAAAAAAATGTAGATTTAATTATTCAAGTTAATTAGATTATTCGAACTCAAGTTATTAAATTAAGTGAAACGATTTGACTCAAAATTTCTAATATGAATAAACTGAAGCTTTACAAATAAATAATTGAAGGAAATAATTCACCTAGAATGAAAAACAAATCAACTTGAGCTCAAAATATGTAGATTTAATTTATTAAAACATGACACTTTCATACATATCAGCGAATATGTAGATTTAATTTATTAAAACATGACGCTTTCATACATATCAGCATTATTATTATACTAAAGGAATTCATTATTTGATGGATCATGGTACTTTGACTATTAATAAATTAAAGATGGGCAATTTGTTTGGCCAAATCCTGGCCATTTGGCATTTCAGCTACATAGAGGATAATGCCATCAGTAGGAAGAACGGCTTCCCCACCAGAGCCGAAAATGAGATCAAACAAAAGTCCAGCTGCTGCTCCAAAAATAAAACCTCCCACAAATCCACCAAGTAATCCGATGGCAGTGACGAACAAAGCCGAAGCTTGAACACCAACTAATTGAGTTGCTATTGCAGCTCCCACAAGCTCTCCCAAAATTGCTCCTCCTTGCTTTGCAGCCAAAGCTAAGGCCTCTCTTGTTGCCGTTCTGATTGGGTGGTCCGACGCATACACGTCCCACACTATCCGACCCACATTTATCATGAACATGGCTGCTGAACCATATGTCTTTATCCCTTTGGACCCTTTCCCATATGATAGGCCCCTTAACTCTCTCTCGTCAAGCACACTTAGCCTACCCGATGCCTCAACTATTGCTGCGTATACCTCCAGCTTTTGTTCTATTTCCATGTCTTCAAACTTTCCCGTAAACCCAAGCTTAGCTTGGTAGCTGCAAAAATATATTCATATTAGTCAAACATTCAAAATATGTTTTAGAAGGGAAAATAGCAATTAAGTGACTTAAACTATTTTTTATTTCTTATTATATATAATACTTTCTCTATCTAGAAATTGTATATTTATATCTAATTTAATCTAAAAATTAAAAATAATCTTTGACATTTAAAAATTTGTCTCATTATCATTATTATTAGATATGTCAGTGTGAAAATTATTATTTAGTGATATATAAATTTATTAAATTAAAATGATGAAAAAATAAATTAATTTTAAGAAAATGGACGATTAATTTCAGACGTCCAAAATAAAACTGTAAATTTTTATTTTTGGAAACGATAGAATATTATTTATCTTTTACTTTGAATTTTTATATAAAGCTTCTCCAACGTTTCATTTGAAAGTAAAATGGACTGAAAAGACGTTTATAACCCTGATTTGAATTAAGAAAAAAGAAACCGCTATAATCGGTAGTAGATAGATATAAAAAAAATTACTCGAAAAGTCGTTAATTAAACTCGCCTTCGAACTAGTTCGTCGAAACCGATTCCGATGTTCCTGAGATATCTTGAGAATTCTTGGGAAGCATGAGTGTTGACACTCAACTTCATGTAGCTCATAACCTTTTGGTCGTACTCTTGAATTAGTTCCGTGAATTCAGTAACATCAGCTTCACTTGACGTGTCCAAATCCTCCAAGGCTTGGAAAAGTTTCTCATGGTGTTCGATCATTCTGTCAAGGTAGGTCCTTCGCAGAGTGTAGTTCCTGAGGAGCTGAAGTCCATTGTTGAGGCAGTGTTCTGCATAACCAAGAATGTAACCGGCGATGGGACCTCGAACGGCGTCGTTCTTGTACCTGATCACTAAGGCATTGCACTCATCTAGGATTGTATTAACGGATGCCATATTATCGTTGCACATCCTGAGGTATTGGAGTTGGTCTCCTAAGTTCTGGAAAGTGATGTAATATAAGTTGTTAACTTCATGGTTGCGAATAAGTTGGGCGAGCTCCCGGAGCTTCTCGTCTTGCAGGAATATAACTTCAGAGGAGGCCATTAGAAGCGAGGAAGAAGCTGTAAGAGATTTTTCTGGGTTTCAACTTACAGGTGATGTTTTGTTTGGTTGGGGGGATTGAGTTAAGTTTGCGATTATGCATCTGCATTTAAATAATTAGTTGTTGTCCATATTTTACTTTATTTTTATTGCAACCACCCAACTTCAAATTTAACATAATTGCAGCAAGCCTCCTCAAGTTTGGAAAATTTACAACAACAGTTGGCTCAAATTAATAGTTTGGAAAACCTAAATTTGCAACTTTTTTTTTCATTACATCCTATTGCATATCTGATCTATAGTATCACTTTGCTACAGATGCTTGTTTTGTGTTCCTATGGGCTGGTTTTGGTTACTGTGTGGTAAATGGCTGAACTGTGTTTAGTATTCAGCTTTGGGGGTTGTTTTGTATAGCTGGGATAAACTTTAAACTTTTGGGGTTGGTTAGTTCAACTCAAAAGTTTTGGAGTTGGGTTGTATGTGGTTAATTTTGAATATACTAATATTGCCTCTCAAAATATATATAAAAAACACAATGTTTATATAATCATGTTTTTAATTTTATGCTTTTTCTTTTTTGAACAGCCAATAGCAATATATATTACTAATGTAAATATTCAGGCATCATTGCCATCATTCAACACTTCCTTCAGCAGAATCAACCACTCTTAGAAAATCATGTGTCCTATACCTATTAACCCCTGCCTTGGCTAGAGAATCTGTTTTTTTAATTTTATGTGCTTCATAGATAATATTATTTAAATGTGATTTTAAAATATATAATATCCAATGTGACTTTCCCAATGTGTAGTTGATAATGGCTTAACATTTATTTTGACATTTTCTTACATTATATTTCATCTCTTTGTAGAATTATAAAACATATTGTAAATACCTTGTAAGATTCTAAAAAAAAAAATCTTTTATTTTAACACAATAATTTACTATGTCACACAATGTTAAATTAAGACTATGTCATACACATGCTATATAAAATGCTCTAGGATTTATATCTAGTAGCTTCTTTTGAACATTTTGGTGCTTACCGTCCATTATCATACCCTTATTCCCTTACATTCAAAATATCAACATTAAGAGTTATTAAAGCATTTTGCAAAATTAAACTGGTGGTGGTGCCTTAATATTTGAAGTAAGAAAAAATTAGACTTGACTTTTTTTATAAAAAAAGTTATTTTAAGTTTTAATCTTTTTATTTTTTAACCCTTAATAATTATCATTTTTATTTAAGTTCTAAACATAATCTTTTAAAATAACACTATTAATACATATACCTATAATTGTCTTTTCGGTGCTCCAGCCAGCATAGTGTCTTGGGCGGTCGCCCACCCCCGACGTCACTCAGGGCTGTCCCTGAATTTAAAATTATAATATATTTAACAGTTAATATCTATTATTTTAAATAGATAATTCAATATCACAATTGAAATAATTATTTGCAAAAAGTTAACCTCCTCAAGCTTCTTTAAAAAGTAGAAAATTCACGTTTTGAATGTTGAGTGTTTGGATGAGTTATTTTTATATCCTTAAGTCATTTGGAAATAAATAAATTTAAAAAATACATTTAAAACATCAAAATTTTAAAGTTGGACATAAAAAATTGTAGATTTTTGAAAAAGTTCAATTCCAATAATTACATATTCATGAAACAGTGAAACTCTTATAATATGAAAATCAAAAAAATTATAAACAAGAAAAAGTGTGGAATAATGGGTTTTTTTAGAGGAATATTTAGGTGGTTTTTTAGTTAAGGATTTAAAGAGTTTAAAATTCTCTTTTAAAAAGTTAAGGATTTGGGAAAAAATCTACCTTTTAAATTACTCTAACAATGATTATTATTTTTATTTATTTTCAAAAGCTAAATTAGAATGAAAGTGTTCTTAAAACCCTTTATCCATACATGCGGAGAATACTTTTGTTTTTTTTTTTTTTAAAGGCAAGTTTATTAATAATAAGCAGAGGGGGAAGAACCCCACTCTGCACCAGAGCGTACACAACCAATAAGTCTAACTGTGCTAAGAACCAACCACAACAACCAACACTAACACTAAGTTAGTGAAACACAACTAATTAGGACTACAACAGCAACAAGAATTACAACTCAAAAATCAGCCTAGGACAAAAACCAGATTCACAAAGAGCTGATGCAGATGAAGGAAATTCCTGCAGCAATCTGAAGAATAACCATTGCAGCCAAAGGAACACAACAACTATATCTGAAAAAAACAGTAAGTAAAGCAAAGCAATGGAAGGAACCCTGGACAAAATATCATGAACACAAGAACCTGAGACAGAGCTGCAATATTGCCTCGTACTACCATACTAAAAACAACACACGTCTAGCAATGGAGTGGAATTCAACTGAAGTAGTCGAACGGCATTATACCAAACCTCATATCGAGCAAGATGCAACAATGTTTATTTTATTTTATTTTTTTAATTCTTCTATTGATCTAAATATTTAATTCGAGACTGCGGAAATTTTTACTTTTGGACCATTTTATTAAGGAATTTTTTGGGGACCATTTTATTATTGCAACTTGCAATAATAATTCATTGCAGTCATCTAATGGCACACGTGAATTTCACTTAAATATGGAGATTTTTGTTTTCCATACCTGTGACTTTTCTTTTGTTTTCATTCGAATGCAGTCAACAGAGATATAATTGGTGAGAGTGTCTCTTCACATCTCTATCATTGATTACCATTCCAACATTTTTTATTTTTTTTTTTTGGAAGGCCCATTCCAACATTTCATTCCCACTCATTGATCAGTTTAGGACAAAAAGATTGAAATGTGTTTTCCGTTTTTATGGATAATGGTGGATTTAATAACTTTAATGTATTGTACTAGCACTACAATTTAAGTCTATATCAAGCGTGTTGCATGTATTTTTTATCCATACAATATATTATATTATATATATATAACTCAATTTTTAAGTTTATGGCTAATTATACTTTGGATAGTAATTTGATCCTTCATTGTTTCTACTAATATAAATCACAGTATATTTTTAAATTGATCTGAATTTGTGAATGGATCAATTAGCTATCACCAAAGTCCTACAATGAATTATGGGAATAAAATAGAAATAATTACATATAAGGCCAGTGACTAGCTAGCTTACATGTGGTTCTGGTAGTTTCCTGTTATGAAACTTTTGTTTGGAAGAAAAATCCATGTACCGGGACCAATTTTTGGTGTACAGTAATCCATAATATATACTGAAGCATATGATATACTCCATTATTTTTGGATTATATGATCCCCTTTTTGTTTTTTTTTTTTTTTTTTGAGATTGAATACTTTATTAAGATAATTATTTATTTTTTATCTAATCTTTTACTATTAATTTATTTTATTTAAATAATTTACATCATGTTAACTAATATTTTAATAATAATGGTACCATTCTAACTTTAATTTATGTGAATCCACGAAATTGCTGCGTGGGCGAAGCAAGTCTACCCAGTTGGTCTACGCTTCTTGTCCACGGAGACCTTTCATTTAATTTAATTTATAATGCTTTAGTTTCTTTCCTTGAGGCATATATTTAATGCATTAGTTTCTAGGAAAGAATAATATTTGGGAAGATTTTTCAGTTTTTACTTTTTATTCTTAGGTTTTGGTTCAAATCATGAAAAATCTAATCTTTGAGTTTTCTTCTGTTCCTTTAAATTTATTTTGAGTTAATGTAACTGTAAACATGGAAATTTAATTTAATTAAATTTTCATAAATATTTTTGAGTAAAATAAATGGCAAATAAATTTAACCATTTAATTCAAATGTATCATCCAATAAAGTTATGACAAGTGTCTTGGATGACAATAGCTTGGCCAATGAAAATTAAAAGAGTAAATTGGCCAATCAAAAGTGTCTAGTCTATTATGAAGGAGATTTTGACCAATCAAGTTATTTTATAATTTATGAAATTTATCTTTTAAACATTAAGATAATTCCTAAATTATTTTAAATGGTCATCAATTATAACTCTTTACTCCTATAAATAGGAGTCAAGGGTGAAGAAGGAGAAATCTTCCAAGAGAAGCAGTGAAGCTATGTAAGACAAAGCTCTCACCAAAATTTCCCAAATTAACTCCCGAGATTAAGCTTAAAGCCCTCGGAACAAGTTCAAGAGAAGAATCAGTGGGATTCTAGAGATCGTAACCACTTCTTCAAATTAATATAATTTTATTTTGACATATTATTTCTCGTTTGTTTTATTTTGCAGACGCAGATTTATTGTGTACAGTAACAATATTATTTAGTTTATATTTTATAACTTTTTGTTCATTTAAAAGTTTACTAAACTACTATTGTAATTTTACCACTATCCCTATTGATATATTTTTCAATTTATATTTATATTTTTCATATTTATTAACATTATATTAAAAGTAATCACTTGATAAGGATAAATCTTAATTTATACTAATAAAATGAAAGAGGAAAAGGTATGGGACTGTGGAGGTAGCCCCAGTGGTTACTACTCCTCACCTGCGATGGACGCAGGATCGTGTCTTGTCTCTAATTCTTATAAATAAATTTTAAAAAAAAATAGAGGAAAAGGAATAAAAAAATAAAATAAATATATTATTCCAGTATAGATATATTAATTTGAGGGACGATGAGGGCAATCCAATGAACAAGATCCTTCGTGTTGTGACGCAGGTTCAATCTCATCCTCAAATCCCTTATAATAAAAAAAAACCTTTGTAATAAAAAAAAGATATATTAATTTGAAATGTTAACGTTTTTAGCAACGGCTTTCATTTCCCTCCCATCTAGGGTGTTTTATTCGGTTTTTTATTTGATTTTTCGTTTTTCAATTTTTTTATTAGCATAAATTGAATCAAATCGTATTATCTATACTACGGTTTGGTTTTTCAATTTCGATTTTCGATTCGATTCGTTTTTAAATTAAAATTTCACCTTTTTATCTTTTTACCAAAAAATTTCAATGAGCTTAAAGAAATATTATTAAATTAAATGATGATGCCAAATACACAAACACATTCAAACAATAGGTAAAAGAAAGAAAATTTATTAATTAAATTATATTATCATATTCTTTACACATTTTCAATGAGAAGAATATCAAAAATGATTCATAATATATCAAAATATGATTAATGAACTTCTTTTACAATACTTAATTATTATTTTGTGGATAAAAAACACTTCAAATAGGAAAATACAAAGAATTAAATAATTTTTTATGTAAATAAATTTGGTTAAACATTAATTACAATTTTTTTAAAAAAAACTTCGATTTTTCGGTTTAACCGAAGTTTCTAAAATTGAAATCGAAAATTGAAAATTTTCGATTAACTGAATCGAATAAACCGAAAAACTAAAATATCAAACCATTTTTAAAATTTCAATTCGATTTTTCGATGGTTTAGTTTTTTAGCACCCCTAATAATGTTTAGGCTTTGTCTAGTTTCTATAGATATTGTGAGATTCTGTAACTAGCTAGCGTGTGGTTCAATAAGTGATGGATATTATGGGACTTCTTTTTCTCTTTTGTTTTTTTTTTTAGGGGGACATTATGGGACTTCTATTTGAACATGTAGTCTAAAATTACACAAATAATTTTCTTAATTTAGCTGATTTATATCACTAATTAATAATTTTACCACTTATCAAATTAATTACAAAGATAATGTAATAATGTTATTAAAATTAAAGACTTCTTAAATTTTATAATATAAAGTATAAATTTGACAATTATATAATTTTAAGTATATGATAATTATTTTATTTTATTTAGTACAAGAATAAAGGAATGACAAACTCGAACCCGAGATCCTACCCACACGAAGCATCGCTAGTCAACTATTCTAGCTCTTCTATCTAGTATATGATATTTATAACTATAAAGTTTTATATATATGTCAAACTCGTTGAAAGTAAAATTCTTGTGCATCGCATGCATAAATTAACTTACATTTTGTATATGAAATTTCATTTTTAGAAATTTGTATAGCTTCTTATTGCTCGAAATAAAGAGTTAATTCTCATATAAATTAATTTTTATTTCCAAAATTGCTAATATATATTTCAATATTCTTTAAAAGACTAACTTACAAGCATTGCAGGGGTGTAAACTAAATTGAAAGAGGCATAATTTTTTTTATTCTCTTAATTATTATTTTATAATTATTATTGTGTAAATAATTATATATTATAATTTCATTATTTATAATTATATAATAATTATAACTATAAAATTTTATTTATATATCAAACTCATTAAAAATATAATTCACATGACAAGAATCGCATAGTTGAATAACTAGTATATCAATAATGAGGATATTGTATTCACTTTATCAAAGTCATTTTTTTAAAAAAAAAAAAATTGTATTAAGTCAAATGTTCAATTTCAGAGAATATTATTTTATCCTAGGTTAAAAATACACTTATAATAATAAATTTATTTTTAAGTAACACACTTTTAAAATACCTTCTCCTATTATTCTTCTAAAAACATGTTCGGATAAATCTAACTAAAAAGGCGTATTAGGACCATTTTATTCTAATACAAAGACCCAATTAAAAAGCATTTCTAATACAAAGACAGAAATATAGTTGTCAGCAGTGTTGGATATTTCTTTTGGTAATAGAGAGTATTGGGACTATTTTCCTCTTCTACAAAGCCCTCAATTAAATTTTGGCTTAAATAGAGAATAAAAGTAGCACTACAATTTTGTGTCAAAAAATAAATTTCTTATTTGGTTTAATCGGCTAAGCAAAACTGTAGTAGGATTACAAAAAAAAATTTCATATTCACAAAATGCATTTATTTTTAAGAAGATAATTTTTAAAATACTTTTTTTATTATTATTCTACTACAACTTGCACAAATAAATCTAACTAGTAAAATAAAAGAAATATCGAATTTAGTCCCTAAATTGTTTTTTAATCTCTTAATGATTATTTTTTTCTGCTTTAGTCTCTAATCATTGTTTTTCAACTATTTTTCAACTTTTTATCTATTTTTATCCCAAACTAGTTTCAATTTTTCAAATTCGGTCCTTCTAGGTAAAAATTCCAAAATAGTTCAGAAATAAAAAAATTTTAAAAAAATCCATCAATGATCAAATTTTTAAAAATTAAAATAGTTTAGTGATAAAAAAAAATTATAAAAAATGATCAAGGAGCGGAAAAGGAAATGGAAATATAGCTGTCCCTGTCCCCGTCTTTGGGACCATCATTTTTATTTTATTTTTTTTGTCTGGGATACGTTCCTGAGAGGAGTTGCGGACCATTTTCTGATTTTCTCCACGTATAAAGAGCCTCAGTTAAATTAGGTTCCTTTTCTTTCTTCTTCTTCTTTTTTTTTTTGAGGAAAGTTAAATTAGGTTCCTAACACAGAAAATTAGAGGCCGGCATAGCACTCTGTTGTTCTTTTCAAAAATAAAAATGAATTCTTTTTTCCAAAATGGTAAAAAATACAAAAATATTAGATGGGATTTATATAATTATCTAAATGTGGTAAAGGTGGAAAAACAAAAGGTAAATATGTTAATGTGTAAAGCTCCAAACAATTCAATAAGGGCGCCGTTGCAATTCAAATGTTTTTCCTTTTTTATTTTTCTTATAGGATTCCATATTTGACATATTTTGATAATAAAAGAAGCAAGAATAACATTTAATGTTCCTTCGTGTAATAAAATGCAGTTCAATTTTTATAGCTGTGCCGTTTCCACGCAAACCTTTCATTTAATTTAATTTATAATGTTTTTTAGTTTCTTTCTTTGAGACATAGATATAATGCTTTAGTTTCTAGGAAAGAATGGTATTTAGGATGGTAGTTCAGAAAAAAAAATTAGAAAGATTTTTCAGTTTTTACTTTTAAAAAAAATAAAAAGAAGAGGAAAGAGACCCTTAAAATCTCACAAACAACAAATGAAATACAAAAAAAGGAAGTAACATAAACCTGACCTCTAATATATGAAAAAAAAAAGTACATGAAAATATTTAAAGTCCAACGAAATCTATCAATATTTTAATCAAGACTCTAGTTCTCTAGTACAACTCATTATTTGCGAATTGTGTAACTATGTCGTCTTCATTCCTCATAATCCAAGTCATCAGCCACCTGATTCCTCTCTCTAAAGATGTGTGAAACAATGTCTCTCTTGAAGGATATCAAATGTCAAATATTTTGAAGAAACATCTGAATATGTCATGATCCTCCTTCTCATGTAATGCATTGTATAACATGTGTAGAATCTGTCTCAATCCATAATGCAGTCAGCTCCAAATCCCAAGTCAAAAGGAGACCATCGAAAGTAACTCGCAACTTAGCCTTAAGAATGGTAGAAAACTATAGAATGAACAAAAATCTCGAATGCATTATTTGGTACTATCTCTGATAATACCACCACCGAGAGCCTTCGTTCCTTAACACATTTATCTGTGTTCACCTTGTGGAATCCTACGGATAGCTTGTGCCAAGAAACTAAGATATAGTGGGCAAAGAGGGGCAAATAAAGTCCAAAAGCAGAGTGAAGATTGTGTCTCCATACCAGTGGGTGTGTCTAAACAAGTGTCTTATTTGAACCATAGGCATCTTTTACTTGTATTCTTAGGTTTTGGTTCAAATCATGTAAAATATAATCTTTCATTTTTATTTTGTTCCTTTAAATTTATTTTGAGTTAATGTAACAATACTTATTTAGTTTATGAAAAATCTAAGAGATGGGTTCAATTAGGTTTTATCCAATTTTTACAACCTAATTTGATTATGCACTCACAAGACAACAAATATCAAATACTTGGTGTACAATTCATTTATGTGTAATAATGTGTTCAAGTAAATTGCATAATTAAAACAATGAACACAATAATTTATAGTGGTTCGATTTGTCCAATAAAACATAATCCACTATCTTGAGTTATCTACTCAAATACTTCAAAAAAACTTTAACTAATCAAGTATAAGAGATTACAAATGAGGCTCACCCAATTCACCTTAGGGTTTTACACAAAACCTCTCAATCAATCAAGGTTCACTCAACTCCTTGAGTTTTATAACACAACCTTGATTCTACAACAATCTTCAATACAACAATTAATGAAATTCACACAAACAAGATAATCACAATATCTTCAATTAAAGGCTCACTTTATCCCTTAGAGTTTTAAGCTATATGCAACCTTGAATTTGTTTACAAGAGATAAATAAAGTTGGTTTGATATAGATATCACCTTAATTGTGAAGATATTTCAATTTGTAGAACTATGACCTCTTTGAATATTGGCTTGATGAATCTTGCTCAAAAGAACCTTTAAATGATAAAACCTTTTTTGAATAGTTTTCTCAATGAGATTGTTTAGAAAGAGTTGAGAAATGATTTCAAGATACTTTACAGTGTATGTATATGAATTTATAGTACAGAAAACGTTTGTATTGAGTTTTTCAAATGTTTAAGTATATATAGGGTTATTCCCAACAGTCACAGACATGACCATTGGAATCCCATATAAGGGACTTCCAGTCGACCGCATAAGACCATAAGTACTTCTAGAGACTTTTAGATTTCGATCAACCGCAACATGGGTTGGGTCGTCCGAAACTTCACAAACATAGCATCTTTCAATCAAACACCCTGTTGACGATACATGGGCAACTTTAGGTCGACCTAAAGTTGTCATTTCTGCATCCATAGAAAATAAACACATAAATGAAGATCTCGATCAACTATATAAATTGTAGTATCATTTAGACAAGAATTTATAAAACATTTAATCTCCAAAATCTAGATGTATTTTTTGAAAATCTCCAAAATCTCAACTATATTAGTTTTGAGAGATAAAACTTATTTTGCAAAAAACAATTGAGTACTTAGAGCAATTTACGTAAGTCAATACTAAAACAAGGTGAACTAGAGATATATAAAAGATATTGACAACTAAAAACTATACATCTAATTCCTATCTAACCAAAATATACTTGTCTTCTACTTTCGAATTTAAATGAGCGTTCTTGAAGATTTGAAATCTTCACTTCGTATGGATTAGACGTATAAATCCAAAAAATACTATCACGCGAGAATACAATTATTAGTCATCATCTATGTTTGTCAATAATCAAAATTAAAGTATTAAAAGTTTAGGGCTTTCAATCTCTCCCTTTTGTATGATGATAAATATTGACAAAAAATAGATATAAAATTATTAAGTATAAGGATTAAAAAATAAGAAAGGGTTTGGAAAATATCCTTAAGAACATTTAGAAACACTCCCCTTTACAATATGCTAGTTATATGTGAGATATATCACAAAAGGTCAGCACATATTTTCCATTCTCCTTCAATCTTAATATCTCAAAAACTCAAGTTTTAAACCAAGAATAGTCATACTTAACATTTTAAAGCTATTTCTTCTTATTCTTGGTTTTGATGAACTTGATCTTCAAGTTCACTTCAATATCTTCCCTTGTGTTATTTCTTATTTGTTGAACTTCATTTTTCCTGAAAAATGGTTAGTTTAAAAAAATAACATTTATTACATTGCAATCAACACTAGTTTTTCTCTCCCCTTTGTAATCATTAAAAAAGAATTGATAGAAATGATAGAACTAAGTCAATAAGCAATAAAATCACTCAACTACCAAGGAGTCATCATAAGGAATCCATCCAATAACTACATTATTAAAAGAAGATATAAAGTCAGTTCATAATATAGCAAAAGTATTTAAAATAAGTCCAAAAAAAAACTTAAAGAAAGTAAACAAAGACTTGAGGAACGAGAGCTGAAGGTGGTAGTGAAGATGAAACAGGAGTTGAGTCCTTATGGATTGAAATATTTTAAGAAGGAGATGAGACATCAGGAGTTGAAGCATCCGGAACTAGAGGAGTAGTCGGAGGTCATCGGGCATAAACTTTAGACCCTGGAGGGGAAAAGGCTTTATGCCAATCAGGTGGACCAAACTTTAATGTACTTTGCATCGGTGTAGAAGTAGAGGTAGCCTTGGTTCCCATAGATGACTGTCCAACTTTATGCGGCATAGAAGTGGAAAATGGTGAAGGTGTGCTTCCACGTGTATAAGATAGAGATGGTGAATTGGTGTCAATCCCATGAAGGGTTTAGGATGGAACTTGATGTTCCTCACATCGAAGAATGGTGAACTTAGATTTGACCTAGGATGAAATGTGATTCAATCCCAACCAAATGACCTTATTGGTCACTAGAGGAAGTTTTTGAACTTTAGTGTTTTGTCCCTCTTTTCTTGGTTCCTCAAAAGCTTTTTGAGTTTTCTCTTGAGTTGGTTCACTAGTAGCTATAGCTATTCCTTTTCTAGCTCTTTCTCTTGTTGCAATGTCAAGTGGAGCATCATTTTCTTCTTCTTCCTCATCATCTAACACAAGTTTTCTTCTTTTTGTTCTTTTCGATCCTTAAGCTAGCTCTTAGGTAAATTAATCCTCAATGTCGTCACCTTGAAGGATAATAGGATCCTCCTTTCCTTTCAACACTGTTGTCTCCTTAATGGCTTGATTAAGTTCATCTGGTGTCATATTTCGTTTGTAGCTCCAAATGCCATGAAGGCAGAGAGCCTGCATCCTCTTGCACACTGCAAAGTCATACTTGTGCAGGTATCTAGTTTCTTCAACTTCCAAAAAAGAGATGTTAAGCTCCTTGAAAACTCTAGTTAAAAGTCTTTTATAAGGTGGACTTGTGTGCATTTTCTTGGTTTTCTTGTCCACCACAGACATCAAGTGGTTCACCATAAGATACTTAAGATCTATCACCTCTCCTTCAAACTGTATTAGCATAATAAACATGTGCAAATGCGTAACAAAAGTCTGATGACCATTTATAGAAACAAAAATAGTAGTGCACATGTGATGGAGAATCCTATTTTCAAAGCTAAATGTTGTGATTTCCCTCTTTGCTAAGTTTACAAATGATTTCCCATTTGTGAAGACTTCCTCAAACTCTTTTGCAGAGGATTTAGGGTGACAACATACTTGATGAGTGCTATAATGCTTTATTCCATCATAGGGTATCCCTATAAATGTATCTAATTCAACATGTGCAAACATGATATCTAATCCATTAACTTTAGAAAGATAATAAACTTATTTGGATCCCTCAAGTTTATCTTTTTCAAGATTAACATAAAATTGAAGCACATAATCATTGAATATAGGCTCATCATGATCAATAGTGCTATTCATTTCTAGTTGAGCAATGTACTTCACAATATTACCAAAGGGAAACTCACTAGAATTGATAGTGCTTTCGGGATTCACACTTCGGTGCTAGATTTCAATCATCTTCTAGAGAATCCCACTTAATTTCTATTACTCCTATGGCCACATTATGTACTTTATTTTTTTATAAATAGTGTAGTGTTTATAATTCCTCTAGAAAATTCTTTTTCAATAACGAAATTTCGAAGCCTTTCATACTATATTCTTGGAGCTTGCTTCAAACCATATAAAGCTTTTGAAGTTTGTAAATATGATTTTCAAAATATTCATGTACAAAACTAGGAAGTTGTTCAACATAAACTTCCTCTTGGATGTAACCATTTAAATTGCACTTTTCACATCCATTTGAAATAATTTAAAACCTTTAAAAGATGCAAATGCAAGTAGCATTCTAATGGACTCTAATATAGCAAATGGGGCAAAAGTCTCATCATAATCAATGTTGCCTTCTTGATTATAACCTTGAGCAATAAGTCTAGCCTTATTTCTAGTGACAATGTCATTTTCATCAAGTTTGTTTCTAAAAGCCCATTTTGTGCCAATGATGGTATGATTTGTAGGTCTAGGTACAAGATCCCAAACACTACTTCTTTCAAATTGATTTAGCTCTTCTTACATGACAATAATCCAAAAATAATCGCTAAGATACTCATCAATGTTCTTAAGTTCCTATATGAGATAATAATGCAAAATTATCAATGAAATTCACAAAGAGTTTTATTGTTCTTACCCCCTTCATTTGGATTACCAATAATTTGATCTATTGGATAATTGTGAACATACTTCCATTCTTTTGGAAGATCATGACTTATCTCTCATTCATGTGAGGTTGATTCTTGAATAGCAATTACCTTTTGACCTTCATCCTTAGGTATTAAATGATCTTCATTTCTTTGAGCAATATATTTGTTCATTGATTCTATAGGTAACTCTTAAAGATCATTTTCATTTTTATCTCTTGACAAATAAATGTTAGACTCATCAAATACAATATGAATAGTTTCATCAATAACCATAGTTCTTTTATTGTAAACGCGACAAGTTTTTTCTATTTGAAGAGTAGCTGAGAAATACACCTTTATCGTTTTTCTTGTCAAACGTACCAATATTGTCATTGGCATTAGAATAAAGCATTTACAAAAAAATACTTTCAAGTGAGAAATAGATGGAGTTTTGTCAAACATAACCTCATAAGGGGTTTTCTTAACAAATTGTCTAAGAAGCACTCTATTAACAATATAACAAGAAGTATTCATGGTTTCAGCCCAAAAATATTTTGGCAAATCATTTTAACATAACATGAAACGGGTCATGTCTTACAAAGTATGAATTTTCCTTTCAACAACACCATTTTGTTGAGTTTTTGCAACTGAAAAATTGTGAGAGATATCATTCTCATCACATAATTTTGTAAAACTACTATTGCAAAACTCTCTACCATTATCACTTCTAATAGAGATAAGTTTGCAACCAATGGTTTTTTGTACTTGTTTAAAAAGTTTGACAAAAGCTTCAAATTTTTCATCTTTACTCAACAAGAATAATGCCTAAGTAAATCTAGAAAAATCATCAACAATCACATAGGCATATAATTTACCACCAAGCCTCATGATTCTCATAGGACCAAATAAATCCATATGTACAATTTCAAGAGGTTTTGACTTTTGAAGTAGAAACAATTTTCTTTGGTTTGAAAGAACTCTTAACTTGTTTACCATATTGACATGCATCACAAATACGATCTTTCTCAAAATGAATGTTAAGCAAACCTCTAATGTACTCATGCTTTGATAAAGCATGCAAAGTATCCATGCTAAAATGTCCTAATATACGATGTCAAATATATGCATTATCAATTTCAAAGAAAGACATTTAACATCTTGTTAAACTAAATCATCAAAATAAAGATTATACATATTCCCATTTCTATTCCCAACAAAAACAACTTTACCAGTGCTATCATAAAAAATCAAACAAGAATGCTTCTTGAAAATAACCTTATAGCCATTATCACATAATTGACTAATGCTCAATAAATTGTATTTGAGGTTATTAATAAGAAGAACATTTTTAATGAAGGAAGAGGAAACTTTACCAATATTACCAATACCAATGATTTTCCCTTTCTTCTTATCACCAAATGTTGCAAATCCCTCATCCTTTAGCTTAATGTCAACAAGTATGGATGCATTTACAATAAGCCTTTTGATACTCAAATTCTCTTGGGTCTATTGAGGTTAGTTCTTTTAACTACCCATGTGCTCTTAGCACCATTCTTAATCCTCTTCTTCATATAACATTTAGTCACTTTATGACCAATTTTACCATAATAAGTGCAACACATTCTTGAAAAAATGGAAGGTAAGAGTGACGTGTATAATGAATACCATGATATGTATGTGAGTTATTCTTGTAAATGTGAGATACATTCTTGTGTGTAGGTGGAACCTTATCATGAGTATCATTAAAGCCAAGACTTCTCTTACCATTAGATAGTCTTTGTGTACCAAGTAATTTGTTCAAATTGTTCCTACCACATGTAAGTTTTTGTAAGCTAGTACTCAAATCATTCATTCTCAGTTTCATGATATCAAAATCGCTCATCATATCATTTAGCTTCTTGTTTCTAACAAGAAGGTTAATATTAGCATTCTCAAGGAATTTGACTTTATCATTTAAACTAAGAGCATTTTCATCAAGACAATTATTTGAGAAATCAACAAAGCATTTTTATCTACAAGTCTAGTATTTTCCAAATATAACTTGTCTACTTGACATTTCAAGACTTTGTTTTTCTTGATGATCATTTTCATTTCTTGATAAAGATTACAATAAATCATCTTTATCAAATAAATCACTATCAATAATGGTAAAGGATTTTGAAGTGGTTACCTCATCTTCAATAGCCATGAAACAAGTGTTTGCATGTTCAGTTTGTTCTTCATCCTCACTTCCTTCTTGATCCCAAGTGCAAGCAAGCCTTTCTTATTATTAGACTTGTGCTTTTTTTCTTTCTCCTTCGGTTTTGGGCAATGCGCCTTGAAGTGATTGGAACTCCCACATTCGTAATTAAGAGAGGAAATATAAATCCGAACTCTATTTTTCCATAAATTGTAATTTGTATCATTCAACAAAAGAGGTCTATTTGTTGAATAACCTTCTATCATCATAGAATATCTAAGTGTGCCATATGATTTTTTTTCTAGCTGGTTAGACCTAAGAATAAGAAGACTTGCTATGATACCAATTGAAAAACCTAAGAGATGTGGTGAATTAGATTTTATCCAATTTTTGCAACTTAATTAGATTATGCACTTTTAAGACAAAAATTATCAAACACTTTGTGTATAGTTCGTGTGTATAATAATGTGTTCAAGTAAATTGTAGAACTAAAATAATGAACACAATTATTTATAGTGGTTCGGTTTGTCTAACAAAACCTAATCCATTACCTTGAGTTATCTACTCAAGGACTTCACAAAATCTTTCACTAATCAAGTATAAGAGATTGCAAATTAGGTTCACTCAACTCCTCGAGTTTTACAACACAATTTTGATTCTACAACAATCAATGAAATTCACACAAATAAGATAATCACAATATCTTTAATTCAATGCTTATTCTATCATTTAGAGTTTTAAGTTATATGCAACCTAGAATATATTTACAAGAGATAGATAAATTTGATTTGATATAAATATCACCTTAATTGTGAAGATATATCAATTTGTAGAATTATGACCTCTTTGAATAGACTTAATAAATTTTGCTCAAAAACACCTTTAAATGATAAAACCTTTATTGAATGATTTTCTCAACGAGATTATTTAGAAAGGGTAAATAAATGCTTTCAAGATGTTTTACAATGTATGTATATGAATTTTTAGCTCATAAAACATTGGTACTGAGTTTTTCAATTGTTTGAGAATATATAAGGTCATTCCCAATGATCTCTCAGACATGACTGTTGCAATCCCACTTAAGGGACTTCTGGTCAACCTCATATGACCATAAGTCTTTCTGGAGACTTTCAGTCGACTCAAACTAGTAATTCAGAACTTGGTCCTGTCGACCTCATGTCTAGGTTTCGGTCGATCGCAACATGGGTTGGGTCGTCTGAAACTTCACAAACATAGCATCTTTTGATCAAACACCTTGTGGACGATACATGGGCAACTTTAGGTCGACCTAAAATTGTCATTTCTGCATCCATAGAAAATAAACACACAAATAAAGATCACAATCAACTATATAAGTTGTAGTATCATTTAGACAAAGATTTGTAAAACATTTAAGCTCCATAATCTAGATACATTTTTTGAAAATGTTTTTGTATAAATAAATCATGTTTTAACAGATAAAACTTACTGTGCAAAAACAATTTGAGTACTTAAAGCAATTTACATAACTCAATACTAAAACAAGGTGAACTAGAGATATCCAAAAGATATCGACAACTAAAAACTATAAATCTAGTTCCTATCTAACCTAAAGTATGCTGTCTTCAACTTTCGAATTTGAATAAGCGTTCTTGAAGATTTGAAATCTTCACTTCGTATGGATTAGACGTATGAATCCAAAAAATACTATCACGCAAAAATACATTGATTAGTCCTCATCAATGTTTTTCAGGCATTAAAAACTTTAAGGCTTTCAATTTACATTTTACAACTTTTAAGTTCATTTAAAAATTTAATTAAAATATACTATAGTAAATCAATAATATCCATTATTGGTTATAATATATATTTATCTAATATCCTAATTTTACCACTATCTCTATTGATGTTTTTATTTTCAATTTATATTTATATTTTCATATTTATTAAAATTATATTAAAACTAACAAATTGGATGCAATTTTATAATTATATTTTAAGTATATTAAATTATATTTTCAATTTAACGCAATTTTTTCAACTTTAGAGTCATTTTACCTTTTCATCGTTTTCTTCTTCTTTTTATTTTCAATGCAGTTTGAAAAAAAGTGCTTGAGAAATATCACAACTTTGGATTTCTCATATCTTTTCATCTTTTGTATTCATCATTTATTTTCAATTGATTTGAAAATTGGTTCTCAAGAATATCAAGTCATGTGTAACTTTAGATTCCTTTTATCTTTTCATCATTTGTCTTCTTTTATTTTCAATCCGGTTTGAACAAATGGTGCTCTATCAAATCATGTGCAATTTTGGAGTCCATTTATCTTTTCATCTTTTTGTATTCAATCTGGTTTGAAAAACAGTTCTCCAGAAATATCAAATCAAGTGCAACTTTGGATTCCTTTTATTTTTTCATCATTTGTCTTCTTCTTTTATTTTCAATTTGGTTTGAAAAATAATGTTGGAGAAAGAACTTTGTTTTCAATTCTTCTTGTTTAAATAGATTTTATTTTCCTTCTTCTTCTTCTTCATCATCATCATATAACAGAGAGTCATCAATTCTTATTTTTAATTTCAATGTTCTTTACAAGTATGGATGATTCAATTCTTAAACTAAGAAAATATTATCAATAACTCCATGTCAAAATAATCTCCTAAAGAGTTTCCTACCATATTTTTGTAAGTCATATTGTGACACTATCACGTGACTTCGTCAACTATTATCATGCTGCAAAAAATTGACTTTGTGAAAATTGGATGGAAAATGTGAACCAAAATAAAAACTAATTGTGATCTTGGTTTGAATAAATAGTACTTTTTATCTATCTCTCTATCCTCTCTAAGCATCATCAACATCTGAAGACTTCTATCGTATCTATATATTTTTGGCCAAATCAGAGCTCCGTCTTTTGCCAAAGCTTTGGTCTTGGCTAGATTTTTCATTATTCCTTTGAGTATATTCAATTTATGTTCAATAAATTTAAAGATCTCTTGATGCAACATTTCCTTTATCTCTTGATAATTCAATAACTTCCTTCTTCTTTTTATCTACTTGTCAGAAATTCTCAGGACACAAGAAGAGAGAGATTATGTTTTATAAGGAGTTCATGTAATTAGAGTTGAATTTGGATATGAATATCATATATATATATGGGTGTGTGTGTGTGTGTGTGTGTGTGTAGGGGGGAAGGCTCAATAAAGATTGAAAGGTAACAAGGGCAGTAGTAAGGCCAAATGGGCATTGCCTTTAATTTATAGTGGCCATAGTAAGTTTTAAATATTGTTTTATATACATCCTCCTCCTTCACCTTGATCTAAAAATAACTTGATCTCAAATCAATCTTGCTAAAATGCATAGCCCCTCCCAACTCATCCAACAAGTCATCAATAATTGGAATTGGAAATTAATCTTTCATTGTAAGTCATTGAGCTACCTAATATGTTTGGTTAATTACTTGGTTAATTAAATTTTACGAAATATAATGAAATTAGAATGATATTTATGAGGTCTATTATGTTTTTGTAGTATGGCTAGGATCTGCATCGGAAAAGTAAGAGTGCAAGGATTACCTAGGAACTGGGATGAGGCCTATTATTTCCAATATCAACGGAACCTAGCAGACTTGGTGCAACGACTCAGAGAGATAATGTTCGATTTATGGTGACGAGTTGACACGAGAATGAAGAGAGGTGGAGTGACTCAACATCAAGGAGTGCATGAACTCATTAGTACCTTACTTATTAATTAGACTATAATAGCACATGAGCTCAAGCGAGATATGATAGATTATGTTCCAGACTTAAGGGATTACATGATAGACTATGGTGAATTCACTACGAGACTATTGAGAATGAGCCCTCCCATACAAGCTAATGTGACTAAGGTGGGCAGCACTTTAGATGTTGGCTCATCTGGGGAAGAACCTGAAGAGCTTGTTAATATAGAAGAAGAACCAAAAAGTGATGTAGAATACTTATAGAATCAGTCGACTAGACACTACTTTAGAAGGATTTTATCAATAGTAAACAAAATTGCTCTTTGAGTTTTCATGTTTTGAATAATTGTTGTTCTTTTGAAATCTCTCATAAATAAAATAAATGGTTTTATTTATTCCTTATGTGTTGAATTCTTTACCTGTGTGAGATGGAATTTTATTTTTTAAAAAAATTATGTAAGTTTATGTACATTACGGATCACAAGATCATGGCACCAACGATGAATAACAATATAAATGGAAATGGTCAAAATTCGCCCTCTAACCAAACACTAGAAGGGGACATGAGAACGACATTGATAACCAACTTGATTATTATACTCCAAGGTTTACAACAACAACGGAATTAGACACCACTGGTCTATACTAGGAATGAAAATTTGGCCGTCATGAAACGGTTTCAAGATCTCAAATCACCTACTTTCAGCATGCGAGATGGGCCCCTTGCAGCAGAAGAATGTATTAGGACTACTTGAAATGATGAGTTGTACAAATGCACAAAAGATATCCTATACCATTTTCCACTTTTCTGGTGATGCATATCATTGGTGGAATCTTTCAAAAGATCCCAAACAGAAGATCAAAAGGCCAACTTGACTTGAGAAGGGTTTAAAAAAGAAGTGCTACAACAATATTTTCCTAAGGCATGTCGGAACCAAAAAAAGTTAGAATTTCTTATGTTGTAGCAAGGTACCTGTCAATGACCGAATATGAGATAAAGTTCAATGAATTGACAAGATTTACTCCACATATGGTGGACATCGATAAGAAGAAGGCAGACCTATTTGAGTAGGGTTTACAGAAAGAGATTAGTGGTGTGCTTGCAAGGTACGGAGAAATGCCTTCTCCTAAAATATTGAGCAGGGCACAAAAAGTGGTTCTTCATCTCGAACTTAATGCTAAAGTGAACAAAGGGAATGAAACTACTGGAAAGAGAGAGTTAATGGTTCAAGAAGCCAAAATAAGCATACCAAGAATGAGAATAACAATAATTCATAAGGGGTGTTGCAAGAAAAACTGTTTTTCTCTACATATGATATGAGGCATTTTGGGGAATGCTTGAAAGGAAAAGGGGCCTGCTATCAATGTATGCAGTCATGCCATTTTGCTAAAAAGTGTATCAAACTTAGATTAAGCCAAAAACAGGAAGTTTCATTAGGTCAAGCACGTCTCTTCTCAATGGCACAAGAAGAGACGTAACAGACTTTTAGAAATATGATAAGTATGCTTCTTGTGTTCCTACACATGTATTATTTGATACTTGAGCCACTCATTTCTTCATATCTGTAAAAAATTATGATATTACTTATGTTATAAGATACACTAGAAATGAAACCTTAAAAATTAGTTTGCCTTCTAAGGAAAATACTTATACTAAGGAAATTATTCAATGAGCATATTTGGATTTAGGAGAAAGGAAATTAAAGCAAACCTGCATATGATTAAAATGAAAGATTATGATGTTATTTTGGAAATGAATTGGTTACAAAATTAAGGCAGATATTCGATGTCATGAGAAAAAGATATTGTTTGAATCACTTGATTGTGAGAAATTTATCTTTTACGGATCAAGATCGAGTAACTTGCCTCGAATGATATCTATTATGAAAGCATATACAATGCTAAGGAAGAGTAATTGTAGAGGATTCTTAGTTAACATAACAACAAAGGAATTTGTAGAGTTAACAGTTGTTGATGTTCATGTAGTACAGGATTCGCTGATGTCTTTCCAAAATATTTTCCAGGAATACCTTCGGATCGTCAAGTAGAGTTCTCTATTGATTTGATACCAAGGTCTGCACAGATATCCACCCTATAGCATGACACCAAATGAATTGTAAGAACTCAAGCTACAATTACAAGAGTTGTTGGATTTATGATTTATTCGACCAAGTGTGTTATTGCGGAGAGCGTCAATTCTATTTGTGAAAAAGAATAAGGGAACGGTGATGATGTGTATTGACTATCGAGAATTGAATAAGTTTACAATCAAGAATAAATATCATTTGCCAAGAATTGAAGATTTAGTTGATCAGTTGCGAGGAGTATGAGTATTATCTAAGACTGACTTAAGATCGTGTTATCATCAATTAAAGGTCAAGAAAGATGGTGGTAGACGGCACTTAGCCGTAAAAATCATGGAGAATTGACAAGTTTAGTCAAAACACAAAAAGATTTGATTAAAGAAATTAAAAAATTGAATCTGGAAGTGGTAGCACCACCTTGTACAGTTGAAGGTTTTTGGTAGTATTGGTAGTTCAACCCACTTTGCAAGAGGGGATTAAGAAAGCTCAAACTAGATATATGTTTTTCAATAACATTAAGGATCGAGCTCTTGTCAGAAATATTAAATGATTTGAAATTACAAGTGATAGAACTTTAATGTTTGAATGAAGGATTTGTGTGTCTAAAGAAAATGATTTAAGGAAGGAAATGCTGAAGGAAACACATTGTACACTTTACACAGCTCATCATGAGAGAACAAAGATGTATCAAGATCTGAAAATGAATATTTGGTAACGTAACCTGAAGGGTAGCATTAGTAATTTTGTCAAAAAATATTTGATCTATTAGCAAATTATGGCCGAATACCAAAGACTGTCAGGATCATTGAAATCATTAAAGATTCCACAATGAAAATAATAACATAAAAGATTAGGGATTAAGTGAAATTTACTATTTTTATATATTTTGATTTGAAAGCAATGTCGCTAATGTATGATTGTTTGAGCATCGATTTCTCATCTTCTTTAATAATGAATCCAGATAGGCAAAGCCGAAAAGGAATCAATAAAAACGAGTAATAGAATTGATAATTTCAAAAGAAAAAGAAAAACGAAAAAAATTATGAAAACGGCATCAAGCATTCCACGTACCTCTTTTATGTAACATTTCACAATAAACAAAAACGGAGAAAAGGGCCAAAGAGGGAAATCAGGCACGCAATTTCTTTATTTAAATAGTTTGCTCATCTAATAAATACTTTGAAGCATTTTATTTAATAAAAATACTTTGAAGCATTGAGTTAATTAAATGGTCAAAAATATTTTCTGGTTGATTTGAATATTTATTTTTAACTTAATATAATAATTAAGTTATTTTTAACTTTAAAATTTTATCACAATAATCTTGTTATTAATGCGGTTAGTAACATAAACAAATATAAGTTAATATGTAATAATTATTTTAAATTTAAAAAAAAAATTAGTAAAATTTTAAATAAAATATATTTATTTTAATAAAATAAACTCTCAACTTTTTAATATTTATAAATATAAATAAAAATATTTAATTTTGAAGTCACAATTCAAAAATTATAACAAGCCACAATATATTTTTATTATGTATGTGTTTAATAAGTACAAATAAAAATATAAATCGAGCAACACGTCAATATACAGTAGAAAACATTTTCTACTAACATGCAATCAATCACCTCAAAAAGAAAAAAGAAAAAAAAGATGCGTCAATCCCAATTAAAAACATATAGGATAACGAACAAGAATATTTTTATTCCTTTCTGACAAATTTTGGTATTACGCAATAGTTGCATATGGGTTATAATGTGTAAAATTGACAGATAATGATGTGATAATATTATCCTCACACAAATGTTTACTTTTATAACATAACTATTTGTCACAATATCAATAATTTGATAAGTGACAGAATTTAAAATTATCACATATAATAATAGTGACACTATTAAATTTTGTTAATACATAATTTAAACTATTGTATTTTGTTTGGTTTATGATTTCTAATAAATTAGAAGTGGTGTCCCTCCCCGTGTACGGGGTTAGCTTAAAATATATATATATATATATATATATATATATATATAGATATATGTTATCATGCAAATATTTTATATTGATGATAATATAAGAAATTTTAAAAAATTCACCTAATGTGTTTTCTATCATATTTTATTAGCAGAATTCTTTGGCGTTAATCATATTGTAAAACTATTACGTGACTTCGTCAAAAAATTGAATGGTAATCAAACTGGTGGTCACATAAATGTTTATTTATGATATAATTATTTGTCACCATATCAATAATTTGAATTTAAATTATTACATTAGCAATGGTGACATGATAGGATAATTTTGTTAATTTAGTCCATGACATAAGGTGTTTTAACTGTTTTGATTATTTTTGTATTTTTTTAGTTATATTAATATTTATAATTTTTTTATTAGTCATATTGATCATCTGATCAAAAGTAAGCAAAATGCTAATTGAAATTCAAATTTATCCAATCACAGGCCCATTTTTTAGAGACAGAAACAATGTAAGTACACTTTTTACCATTACAATTAATCATTTTTCACACTTTTTATCACCAAAATTAACCATTTTCTCTCTTTATTTTTTTTCAAATTTTTGAAAGGTAAATGAGTTTTGAGAAGATTAAACTGGAAATTTGAGTAATATGACCAGATAAATTATTTTCATTTTTACCTCGCAAAAATAGATGGATTATCGTATGAATTTGAGTTTCGATTAACATTTTATCTAATTTTGATTAAAAGAACTGATGTAGCTAATAAAAAAAATTATATATATATATATATATATATATATATATCGGCATGCAAACATTAGATATGGATGATAATCTTAAATCATTAAGTAATTTTAAAATCGTCACCTAAAGATTTTTCCATCACATTCTTTTAGCGGGATGCTTTGGCGCAAATACATTATCACGTGCCTTCGTCAATTATTGTCGCACAAAAAATTTAATTAATTAATCATATCGATTTTGTATTTGATCATATCGCATTATTGCTTAAAAATAAAACATATCAACTGCCAAACAAATTTAATTAATTAATGCTTAGTAAAGTGGATCATGGCAGAAAGTAACACGTGAAAGCGACTATGAAGGAAGGATTTCAATTTTCTTTTGCTTCCAAAAATTTTCAAAAAATATCCAAAAGATGTTGCTGTGAGATTTGAGTAGGGATGTCAATGGGGCGAAGCGGGGCCGGAGTCCCCTACCTCCGACCCCGACCCCGCCTTAGAACACTCGTCCCCGCCCCCGCCCCGTCCCCGCTTTAGAACACCCGTCCCCGCCTTCAATTCAGCTTCATTTTGACCCCGTTTTGACCCCGTTTTGACCCCATTTTGACCCCGTTTTGACCCCGGTTTGACCTCCTGTTTGACCCCACTTCAATTTTTAAATTTTTCTTTTTAAAAAAAAATATATTTCATCATACCACTAAAATCTAAAATAAACTAAATGCATATTCCATCATAGTAAACTACAAATATTAAGACACAAGCTCATTTAAACATGTTTGTCTCATACTAAAATTTTTTAAAAAATAAAGCTTCCAAACTAAAAACTTCAAATACAAAATAATGAAATATTTCATATATCAAATACAACCACTAATATAAATATAAATCATTATCCTTAAAAACTATAAATACAACAATCTTCCAAAATTCAGCTTTCAGTCTTTAGCACATGTCCTGCAATGCATTTAGAGATCAACCATAACCATAAGCAACTGTTGAAGAAAAATGAAAAAAAATGAAATTCATGAATAATATTCTGCTTTAATTTTAAAAAGAAAGAAAAGAAAACAGATTCTTTTAGTTCTTAGGCATCTAGGAATTCTGATAAAAGCCACCAACAATAACAAATAAATCTGTTGGTTACCAAATAAAGTTCAGAAAAACAGAAAAACAGAACTCAAGAAAACAGAAAAACAGAATTAGCAAATTGTCCAGAAAATGCTTATTTTATACATCCAAAGCAAACAAATAAAAGTAAAATGCACTCTAAGAAACTGTACTTTAAGGATGAAATCCAGATGTACATGAATACACAAGTCTATATGCTCCAACTAAGTCATCAAATTAGATCACGTGTTTGGCTTACAACATACCTTTTTCTCAGCCACTGACTTCAGTTTCTCCCACAATGCGTCTGTTGGAACTATGGATCATTCCATGACAATAGTGCAAATCTCGGTCACCTAAATAATATAGAAATAATTAATAATACTTTATTTTGAAGTAATTCATATATGAGAACAAAATAATAACATATTAAACCAATGTACAAATTAATAGAGTTTACCACCTCATTATCATCCACATCATCTAAAATATTCATAAGCTCCCCATCAGAAGCTGTAAAAAAAACATAAACATAATTAATTAAAAATTGATAAACTAGTAAAAAAAACAGAAGGACAATAAATGAACTAGTTTTTTTTTATAAATACCTTTCAATTTCCATGATAACCAATTTTGACCACACATTAATGCTTCAAGTGTAGTTGGAAGAAGCCTGCTACGATGTGGATTCACTATCCTACCTCCCGTACTAAAAGCAGACTCAGATGCTACTGTAGAAACTGGAACAGAAAAAATGTCTCTAGCAATCATCTGAAGAACAGGATATTTAGTTCCATTGTTCTTCCACCATGCCAAAATATCAAATTCTGAATTTCTTGGTAAATGTTCTTCTACCAAATATCTATCTAATTCTGATTTTTCTTGCAAAGAACTATCCGTAACTGCTACAAGCTCATCAAATCCAGCAAGAGCATCTTCTTCTTCCATTTCTTCACCCCTTGACCACTTTCCAAGCAAAGTATAACTTTCCTCCTTGTTGGACCTCTTCATTTTAGACTTGTATTCATTATACAAGTCAACACATAAATTTTTAATATGCTCAATTCTAGTTGTAGAGTCACCACCAAATATTTTAGGAAACATAAAAACCACCAAAGTCATCTTATATCTAGGATCCAAAACTGTAGCCACACTCATAATGCCATGAACAACATTCCAATATTTTTTAAATTTAACAATCATTTTTTCAGCCATGATCTTCACCAATTCATTTTCACTACTAACTAACTTATTAAGCTTAACTCTAATTTCACAAATAGTAGTGAAAAATTCATTAACAGTAGGAGACTTGATCTTTGAAAATATATTTGTAGCTTTATAAAACAAACGTAAATGATCACATATTTCTTGTGCCAAAGACCACTCTTCTTCAGTTGGCAAGCAAGTAAATAGACGCTCTCTTTTCAACCTATAGAACACATCTTTGTACAACAAAGCTGTAGAAAGCATCAAGAATGTCGAATTCCATCTAGTTTTGCAATCTAAAGCAAGCTTCTTGGTATGTGGAGAATCTAGTTGACGTGCTGCTTCTTCGAATTTTTGTTCTCTTTTCGGTGAGGCTGTCCAAAATTTAACACTTTCACGAATCTTCTCAATCTCTTCACTGATTACTGACATTCCATCTTGAACTATCAAGTTCAAGATGTGTGCACAACATCTCATATGAAATAGACTACCATGCAAAATAAGTGAACTCTTGTCAAGTGTTCCCATAATATCATGAATAATTGCATCATTTGTTGAACAGTTATCAAGAGTTATTGTTGATAATTTTCTATCAATGTTCCAATCAAAAAAAGTATCCTCCAATACTTTACTTAACACCTCACTAGTGTGTGGAAAGGGAACATAAACAAACCTGTTAATAGTATAAAAAAAGAAGAAGAAGTTTAGTTATATTTTAAAATCAATGAAAATCACTAAATAATCATTATAATATAAGTTTCTATTAATTTACCTTAAAATTCTGTGTTGTAGCAGCCATGTATTATCAATAAAGTGTGCAGTAACAGCCATATAAGATCTATTCTGGTGATTAGCAGTCCACATATCACAAGTAATTGCAATCCTCCCAATATTCTTGTTCAGCAAATCAAACATCTTCTTTTTCTCATCAATGTAAATCTTCAAGATATCACTTTTCAAAGTATTTCTTGAGATAATTTTGAACATAGGTTGTAAATTTGTAATAAACCTTCGAAAACCATAATGATCAACCATGGACAAAGGATACTCATGTATAATTACCATTTCAGCCAAATCTTTCCTTGACACTTCAGGACTAAAATGGATTGTATCTAAAGTTGTCACAGTAGAAGATGGACTACTTTTATGTCCAGCCAACAAACATTGTTTAATATCTTGATTCTTTTTCTTTGGACATAATTTGAGATGATCAGTTAAGTGAGTTGTACCATTTTTAGAACCACTGACAAGTGAGAGGTTACAATATATACACTCAGCTCTAGGTTTGCCATTAAATGTGACTTGCCTAAAATGATACCATGCCTTTGACTTCTGCCTTCCTTTAGGTCCAACATCATCTTTGGCTTTTGTCACTTGATTTGCTACCTCATTTTCACTACTAATATTCACTTTATCAACAGGGCAATCAGATTGATTGGTACTATCTGTTTCAACGAATTTAACTGAACTTTGACTTTGTTCAATTTCTTCCATCTGTGATTAATACCCATTAAAAACAGAAAAAATATTATTTTTAAAGACCAGAAAGTTGAACCAGAGATTGAAAATCAGAAACAAAGAGACAGAAACAGAAACAGGGAGACAAACAGAAACAGAAACAAAGAAACAGATAAAATTCTACACCACAAAGAAACATAAGTGAGTTATGATTTTGATGTTTCAAGACTGCTAGTGCATTCTCTTGCATTCTACAACTGAGTAAGAATATATTCTGTCACAATTACTTTGCAGTCTACAGATTTGGATCAAATTGTCCCCATGTATCAAGTGTATGACTTATCTTTACTCTCTAAACTTTATAATCAACAATTATTGGACATGAAAACAGTGGGTAGACATAGAGTAAAAATAATTTATTCATCATATATATATATTTTGAGATAAAATAAGTTCAATCACTCAAGGGCTGAACTCTTAGTTCCAGTTTATCATGCATACTCAAGAAATTCAGAACAAACAGTCACTCATAGTTGATAACCTATTCTTCTTGTGGACTGAATTTTAGTACTATCAAGATGAAAAATTAGCAATTGTAATTTCTAGTAATGTTTCTGTGTAAACCCTTTAAGATATTCACAAATTAGATCAAGCCTATAAGGGGGCCTAGGGCAACTGAAGAACGGGAAACATACCAGGACAGAGAGCAAAGCAATTATGAAAATCAGGGAGCTTGTATGAGTAAGTGATCAATAACTAACTCATTGTTGATCTCCAGAAGGATCTCCATATAGCCAAACACATTTACAGGAAGGAGCATTTTCTCTGTGGGATTTGCAGGGAAACAGCAAGAGGAGATGAGCTCAAAGGGAAAGAAGAAAAATCAAATCAGAACTCAGAAGCATGGCTTGCATTTGCAATTTGAGTTGAGCCATGCCAAGGAAAAAACCATTTCCAGATTTGACAAAATAGATTAATTATGCAGTGATTCGTGACCATCCTATTCCAATCCCATATACTTATCCTTACCTTCCAATCCCAAATATTGCTTAGACATACTGCAGATCAAAAAATTAAAACAGAAAGTGCAATCCCAACTGTTACAGAGAGAAAACAAAACCATGAAAAAAAAAACCCGTCTCAGCTTAACTCAAATTGAGAGGAATATACAAAAATTAGAATAACTCAACTTAACTTAGATTGAGAGGAATATACAGAAATGAAAAAAACCGTCTCAGTTTAACTCAAAAATAAAAAATCAAGAATAATCATCCATAATCAAGAAAATGGTGTGAAGGAAAAAACCCAGAAAATATTACCTTCAGGGCGACTTGCGACTGGCGACGCAGATGGATGAGGTTGGTCGAAAATGGTTGCTCGGCGACTGGAGCTCTCGACGCTGCGACAGAGAGAGAAGCTCGCCTACTGAAGCTTCTGCTGGAGGCTGGTCGGCGTGAGACTGAGAGACAGGGAGAGGCGTGAGTCGACGGGTGTGAGACTGAGAGACAGGGAGAGGCGTGAGTGACGGGTGAAAGTCTGAAAGAAGACAGACTGAACTCTGTCTGAAGAGTTAGGGGATTAGGGCTTAGTAATTAATTTCATTTTTAGTCTTTAGATTTAATTAATTTCTAAAAATCCTAATTAGAAACTACTTAAAACAATCTTAAAACTTGAATTCGGAAAGTGGACGCCCGACTCTTCAAAGTGGACGCCTGAGTAGATGAGACGCGTCCACTTCACTGTCAATCTTCTGAGAGTGGACGCGTGAGATTTGGTGGACGCGTCCACCTTCTTGCCTTGCGCGTCCACTTGGTCTCCCTGCGCGTCCACTTTACTGTCCAACTTCTGAGGGTGGACGCGTGAAATTTGGTGGACGCGTCCACCTTCTTGCCTTGCGCGTCCACTTGGTCTCCCTGCGCGTCCACTTTACTATCCAACTTCTGAGGGTGGACGCGTGAAATTTGGTGGACGCGTCCACCTCCTGGCCTTGCGCGTCCACTTGATTGTCCTGCGCGTCCACTTCTCCCTTCTTCTAAATATCCATCCTCAAATTCCCGATTTCTTCCAATTTCATTCCAACATCTTCTAAATCTTCTAAAGACCTGAAAACAAAAGTAATAGTGTAAAAAATCATTAAAATCACCAAAACACATAATTAGCTAGATTTAAACTTAATAAACATCATAATAACCCATAGAAAACTAAGCTAATTATGGTTCAATCATATAAACTCATTTTAATCTACATAGTTAATAATATAAACTCATTGAATCAATACAGTTAATAATATAATTCATAGTTAGTTAAGTATATATTTAATAATATAAACTCATTTAAATCAATATAGTTAATAATCATAATTTCATAGTTCTTTTAACGTTCATATATAGTTATATAAATAAAATAATATAACTATTTTAATTTACATTCTTAATAATATGATTCATAATTACTTAGTCAATAATATAAATTCATTTTAATCTACATAGTTAATAATATAAACTCATTGAATCAATACAGTTAATAATATAATTCATAGTTAGTTAAGTATATATTTAATAATATAAACTCATTTAAATCAATAAAGTTAATAATCATATTTACATAGTTTTTTTAATGTTCATATATAGTTACATAAATAATAATATAACTATTTTAATTTACATTTTTAATAATATAATTCATAATTAATTAGTCAATAATATAAACTCATTTGAATCCACATAGTTAATAATATAAACTTATAGTTAGTTAGGTATAATAATGTAAACTCCTTTAATAATATAACTCAATTTATTTTAAATTTTTTTTAAAGTAACCAAATGGATAAAATTGTTTTCTTTTTAAAAAAATACTAGGAATAAAATAGTATTTTTATTAGAGATACCGAAGCTGAAGCCGAAGTCGGGGATTTACGAAGGCAAATCCCCGCGGGGATTCAGTGGGGACAAATCAGTCCCCGCCCCCGCCCCCGCCCCCACTAATCCCCGCATTTTAGAACCCGCCCCCGCCTCCGCCCCCACTGAAGTCGGGGAATACTGAATCCCAACGGGGCGGGGCGAATCGAATCCCCAACAATCCCCGCTTCATTGCCATCCCTAGATTTGAGGTGTATTTTAATTGAATTTGTTGTTTTTGTTTTTTAATATGATTAAAAAATTTGTTTAGATAAAAAAATTTGGATATTGAATTTTTTTTTTTGGAATTAAAGAATGGAAAGATTTTTTTTTGAAATTAGAAAATCGAAAGTTTGATAATAATATAAATTATATAAAATATAATTAATAATTTTTTTGAGATTATGTTTTTAATTAAAATATATAAAATACATTGTTAATGTGAATATATGTGACCTATTTATTGGGTTATAAGAAAATTTAAAATTTTGATGTAAGAAAAATTATTTATTGAAATGTTTTTATGAGTATTTAAAAGTTGAAAGAAATTTTTAGGTCAAATACAACCTTGATATTCCATTTATAAAACATTATTATATTATATTTATATTTTGTACTTCCTAAATAGACAAAAAATTATTATATTTTAGATATCATAGCGTAGTTAAATTTTTAGGGGTCACATTTGCATTATCGTGTTTATTCTTACTTTTTGATTAATTTGGAAGGCGCGTAGTAATGTAAAGCACGAGAGCATACCTATGGAATCTCAGCGAATCATTTGATGAATCTACATATACATTTCCTTTCTCCAAATGAGACGTATGTTCAGCTACACTCATTAGTATGGAAACATGTGCTTTGCTCAACTATTTGGAGTCACCTTATCTACTTTCCCCCTTGCCCTTGCCTATCTTGGTTACTTGGCATAAATCATCTATGTGAATCCAACGGTTCTTCCACTATTTTTTATATTGAATTGAGGGCTATCTTAGATGGTTTTATTTTTGTCTAGGATTTGAGACTGACTGTATTATGGATTGAGGTGGACTTGACACTTGCCACCGTACGTTGCATTATACGAAGAGTAGGACCTTGACAGAATTTTCCACATAATTTAGAGAAAGGAATCAAGTGGCTGATGACTTGACTTTTGAGGGATGAAAGCGACATATTTAGAGGGGTTATCAAGTGGTTGATGACTTGACTTTTGAGGGATGGAGATAAAAGAACTACATATTATTCGCAAGCTGTACCGGAGGACTAGAGTTTTGATATACTTGGATAGACTTTACTTTAAATAGTCTCTTTCTCCTTTTAAAAATTATATATATATATATATATATATATATATATAAAAGTATGTTTCAGTCAAAAAAAAGAAAAAGATCAAAAACTTTTATAAAGATATAAAAAAAAACTAATTTATTTTAATGTTTACTTTCAATAACAAATAAATGCAATTATTGACTACATTAATAAAAACAACTTATTTAAATTTATTAAATTAAAAACAATAATATAATGTTTCTTTATTAATTTTACATACACGTGGTTCTGTCCACAGCTTTCTTTATTATTTTGTTTTATTTGAAAGCAATGTCTCTAGTGTATGATTGCTTGTGGAGCAATCTCTCATCTTCTTCAATAATGAATCCAGATAGACATAGCCGAAAAGGAATCAATAAAAAAGAGGAAAAGATTTGATAAGTTCAAAAGAAAAACAAAAACGAAAAAAGTTATGAAAATGGCATCAAGTATTCCACGAGGTATCAACAAATCAGAGATTCAACCCTTTTTATCACAATAAACAAAAACAGAGACTCTTATCTGTTTTTTCGACCGTAAAACAAAAGCAGAAAACATAAGTTTATTTTTTTTATTATTATTTTTTAAGATAACTTTGATGAAAAGGGCCAAAGACGGAAACAAATAAGAATAATAATAAAACAAGGTGACGAATGTGACTTTGGACACAACAGTATAAACAAAGGGAAAAAGAGGAAGAGAGAGAGATAATGAAATTTTACGTCCTTTTCTCGTTCTTTCGATTTTCGACGGAATTAACGGCGTGTTCTCAATTTGAAATTTGAAATTTAATGTAATTTTTAAATCTAACACATTATCATTTTGAAATGTGATAATTTAATGTAATTATCCTTACATATAATATGTAATCATGCAAACATTAGATATGGATGATAATCTTAAATCATTAAGTGATTTTAAAATCGTCACCTAAAGATTTTTCCATCACATTCTTTTAGCGGGATGCTTTGGCGCAAATACATTATCACGTGCCTTCTTCAATTATTGTCGCACAAAAAAATTAATTAATTAATCATATCGATTTTGTATTTGATCATATCGCATTATTGCTTAAAAATAAAACATATCAACTACCAAACAAATTTAATTAATTAATGCTTGGTGAAGTGGATCATGGCATTAACACGTGAAAGCGACTATGAAGGAAATCAATTTTCTTTTGCTTCCTAAAATTTTCTAGTTTCAAAAAATATCCAAAAGATGTTGCAGACTTGCAGTGAGATTTGAGGTGTATTTTAATTAAAAGAAAAAATTATTTATTGAAATGTTTTTTATGAGTATTTAAAACTTGAAAGAAAATTTTAGGCCAAATACAACTTTGATATTCCATTTATGAAACATTATTATATTATATTTATATTTTGTACTTCTTAAATAGACAAATAAATATTATATTTTAGATATCATAACGCAGTTAAATTTTTAGGGATTACATTTGTATTATCGTGTTTATTCTTACTTTTTGATTAATTTGGAAGGCGCATAGTCATGCAAAGCACGAGAGCATACATATGGAGTCTCGGTGAATTATTTGACGAGTCTACAGATACATTTTCTTTCTCCAGATGAGACGTATGTTCAGGTACACTCATTAGTATGGAGACATGTTCTTCGCTCAACTCTTTGGAGTTGCCTTATCTACTTCCCCCCTCGCCCTTGCCTATCTTGGTTACTTGGCATAAATCATCTCTGAGAATCCAACGGTTCTTGCACTATTTTTTATATTGAATTGAGAGCTATCTTGGATGGTCTGATTTTCATCTAGGATTTGAGACTGACTATATTATGGATTGAGATGGACTTGACATTTGCCGTACGTTACATTATACGAGGAATAGGACCTTGACATATTCAGATGCTATTCAGGCATATTTAGTAGTTGATCTACTTCAAGAGAGACAGAGTTTTTCACATATTTAGATAAGGGAATCAAGTGGCTGGGATGGAGACGAGAGAACTACATATTATTCGCACCTGAGGAGCTACACCGAAGGATTAGAGCTTTGATATATTTGGATAGACTTTACATTTTTTCATATACTCATATTTTTTACATATGCTGAATGTCGGACTTTATAGTATTCTTTATGAGATTTAAATAGTCTTTCTCCTTTTAAAAATTATATATATATATATATATATATACATATATAGGTTTAAAATATGATCGATGAATATATATATATAAGTATGTTTCAGTCCAAAAAAAAAAAAAGATCAAAAACTTTTATAAAGATATTAAAAAAAACTAATTTATTTTAATGCTTACTTTCAATAACACATAAATGCAATTATTGACTACATTAATAAATATTAATAAAAACAACTTATTTAATATCTTTAAATTTATTAAATTAAAAACAATAATATAATGTTTCTTTATTAATTTTACATACACGTGGTTTTTACCACAGTTTTCTTTATTATTTTGTTTGAGACTTTTTATTTATTTATTTGAAGGCAATGTCTCTAGTGTATGATTGTTTGTGCAGCAATCTCTCATCTTTTTCAATAATGAATCCAGATAGGCATAGCCGAAAAGGAATCAATAAAAAAGAGGAAAAGATTTGATAAGTTCAAAAGAAAAACAAAAACGAAAAAAGTTATGAAAATGGCATCAAGTATTCCACGAGGTATCAACAAATCAGAGATTCTACCCTTTTTATCACAATAAACAAAAACAGAGACTCTTATCTGTTTTTTCGACCGTAAAACAAAAGCAGAAAACATAAGTTTATTTTTTTTATTATTATTTTTTAAGATAACTTTGATGAAAAGGGCCAAAGACGGAAACAAATAAGAATAATAATAAAACAAGGTGACGAAAAGAGGAAGAGAGAGAGATAATGAAATTTTACGTCGTTTTCTCGTTCTTTCGATTTTCGACGGATTTAATGGCGTGTTCCCAATTTGAAATTTGAAATTTAATGTAATTTTTAAATCTGATGGATTTTCATAAAATTTTTGAATTTTAATAAAATTTCATAAATTTTAGTAGATTCAATACAATTATATGTCACAGAATTTGATAGAATTTAATGAATTTTTATTGAAGTTTCAATAAAATAGATAGAATATAATTTGTAAAAAAAAATATAAGTAAATCAATATATGTCTAAACTCGATTTCTTGATTGATTTTCCATTTACTTTATTAGATTTTATAATTTTTGGTATACTTTGATTGAAATATGTATATATGTTATTATATATACTTCTACAAATGAAATTCTAAATAAAATTTTTATACTCAATATCCTAGTTTTATCGTTAATAAAGTTTGAATAATAATTTAAAAAGAAAACAAAGAACAATTTTTTTCTAAATCAAACAAAATTCATGTGTGAATTATAGTATAAGATACCAAACCAAGTAGATGAATTACATGAAATTTTATGCCATAATTTTTTTTGAAATTTGATGAATTTTTATTAGACGTTTTAAAATAAAATAAATATAATAATTTATACGTAAAAAAATACATATAAACAAATCAATATATGTGTAAAAAACTATTACCGTAGGAGGAGAAATATAAGGTTATGGCAACAAAGCTGAAAGATACACAGTGATATTTTATTTTACTTTTTATTAGTAATAAATAAATAAATTCTACGAAATTTCAAGAGGTTACGGTCAATGGAAGAATTATTTCTTCATATTTTTTAATTCAAATTATTTTAAGTTCCATAAAAATAAAATTTTATCGAAATTCATGAACTTTTGAGGACACTGAAATCTTACGAAATAACGAGGATAGCCTTATAAGTCTATTATGCTGGAAAGGACGAAACTGGCCTTATGTAATACATTGGGGATGAATGTGGCAAAAAAAAAAACAAATAGGGACTACATTATCCAAAACTAAATATCTTAGGGACCAAAATGTATAATAACTCAATTTAAATATTGAAAACTTTAAGAGAAAGCCATCTAAAATAATGATATTTATCGTCTAAAATTTCACAAAGAAGGATTTATAATTTAATATCAATCAAATTAAAAATAAAGATAATATAGTAATTTTATTAAAATTAAATATTTTTATTAAATTTTATATTAAATTAAATATGAACATTCAAATATAAACAGAGGAAATATAGTTTTATTATCACAATTATATAATTTTAATTATATGATAATTATAACTATAATATTTCATTTATATGTCATACCCTTTAAAAGTAAAATTCTCGTGCATAGCATACGTGAATAATTCTCTAAAACTTAGCTATTACATTTTGTATATGAATTTTTTTTTTTAGAATTTGGATAACTTCATATTATTCAAAATAAAGAGTTGATTCTCATATAAACAAATTTTTATTTCCAAAATTGATAAAAATATATTTCAATATTCTTTAAAAGATTAACTTCCATGCATTGCATGGGTCTAATACTAAATTGAAAGAGACATAAATTTTTTTATTCTCTTAATTAGATAAATAATTATATATTATAATTTTATTATTTATAAATATAAAATTTGGAATTATATGGCAACTATAACTATACAATTTTATTTATATATCAAACTCCATAAAAATATAATTCTCTTACCATGCATCGTATGAGTGAATAACTAATATATTAATAATAACGATATCGTACTAACTTTATCAAAACCGAAGTTTTTTTATGAAAAAAATATTTTTTGCATTAAGTCAAATGTTCAATTCCAGATAGAGAGTATAATTTTATCCTACGTTAAAAATACACTTATAATTAATTTATTATTAAGTAACACACTTTTAAAATGCCTTCTTCTAATATTCTTCTAAACCATGTTTGGATAAATCTAGCCAATAAAGAATATTAGGACCGTTCTCATCTTTTACACAGACTCAATTAAGTAACATTTCTAAGAGATAGAAATATAGTAGTCACCATAGTTGGATATTTCCTTTGATAATCGATGGTATTGGGACTATTTTGCTCTACTACAAAGATCCTCAATTAAATTTTGGCTTAAATAGAGAGTAAAAGTAGCACTACAATTTCGTGCTAAAAAATAAATTTCCTATTTGGTTTAATCGGCTAAGCAAAACTATAATAGGATTACAAATTTTTTTTTTTGCGACAACATATTCACAAAATGCATTTATTTTTAATAAGATCATTTTTAAAATGCCTTTTTATTATTATTCTAGAACTTGCACAAATAAGTCTAACTAGGAAAAAGAAAAAAGCTATCAAATTTAGTCACTAATTTTTTTTAGCTTTAGTCTGATAATTTTTTTCTACTTTTTATCTTTTCTTTTCATCCTAAATTATTTTCAAATTTTCAAGTTTGGTCCTTCCAAGTTAAAAATTCGAAAATAGTTTAGAAATAAAAGGATAAAAACTGAAGGAGCCTAATTATACCAAACCTCATGGAAGAAGATGAAACTATATCAAATTATCTCAGGGAGACATGCAATTTATCTTTATATTATTAGTATTTCAATATTTTTTCCATTGAAATTAAATGTCGCATTTCTATTATCATATGTCTAAATTGAATATCAACTTTTCTAAAATAAAGAAGGTTTACATCAATCTCTTTAATTTAAAAGAGTTACGTCCACTCAATTATATGATCACACAACTAGCCATATTTATAACAAGGATAACATGTTAAATTCTTAATGTTAAAAACTTTATTTAATTTTTACATTAAGTTAAAAGATAATATTTTCTTAATATTTATTCAAGTCAAAAATTGACATTTAATCTGAAACGAGGGAGAATATACTTATTTATGTAATTTTGTTGTAAAGTTTATAGAAATAATATTTTGATTGTGAGATAATAATATTCAAAAGATCAACTAATTGGAAACTAGGCTTCATATATGAATGTTGCATTGGAATTAGAAAGAACATTAAGTAATCGAAAAATTGATCTAGTGTATGAGGAGCCAACTCTGGATTAATTGCATTAGTTTCTTAAGCAACACAAAGTATCGTACTATCACGGTAAGTATAATTCCAACTCCTCTCAGTGGAGCATATAGTAAAACCTAGGGATTTAAGATACAAACAAACTCAATCTATGAATGCATATATCTCATGATGAAACATTTTGATACATTCATAACATTACTTTGAGGCTATGATATGTTGGAACAATATTCAATATAGCTTATTTGTCCACTTTGAAATTGCATAATAAACAAATTAGTCTTCTAAATGTTGACCATTTCTTTGATGATTTATTAACTTTTGTTGATAAAGCTGTGAAATATGGGCTGGTTTCTCTTATGGCACGGAGAATTCTTGTTACAACATCCATGGCATGGGAGTTGTTAATCAAATTATAAGCTTTTGTTCCAAGATTTGATACTGAGATATCTCAAATCGAGTGGTCTAATAACCGAAACAAATGCAACAAAATCTTGAATAAGCTTGATTTGGAGCTAAGATTGTGGAATTAAATATATGTCACCATTTGCATTTGATTACAAGTATTCCTTCAGGGATACTAAAATGAACTAGCTCTCTCAAGGTCTTTATTTGTCTTAATAAACACACAAAGATATCATTTTATATTTTTATATTTCTTCATTAGGAGGAATACAATCACAAGTCCATTAACTACATATTTCATTATTGCTGCTAGAAATATTAAGTAGCAGAATGCAATATCATACATAATGAGAAAATATGTCTCAAAATCAATATCAGGTTAGAAAGCTCTAAAGCTTTTAATATCTTAATTTTGATTATTGACTAACATTGATAAAGACTAATCATTTTATTTACAAGTGATAGTATTATTTGGATTCATATATCTAACCTATGCATCAAGAGTTCAAGTCTTGATGTACGTTCGTTCAAATTCAAGAGAAGAAGAAGACAAGCACTTATTGGATTACATAGAAACTAGAGGCATAGTTTTTACATGTTGATATCATTTAGATATATTTAATTGCTCTCGTTTGAGTGTTGGCTAATATGAATTGCTCTATGAACTTAAATAGTTTCTCAAAATGATTTTTATATATCAAAACTTTTCTTGGGTATTCAAAAGAGCTTTAAAACACATGTATCTTGATTTTAAAGTCTAAACATTTTACAAATGCTTGTTATAATGATATCACAACTTGCATTGTCGATTGAGAACTTCATTTATGTTATGGATGTTGGGTTTCGAGGATCTCATACACAACAAAATTAACAAAATTAATCTAAAAACTCCTACCAAGCACCCATGTATATTTATTAAATTGACTAGATATAGAAGAATGCTTCTTGAAGTGTGATAATCTAAACCACAAAGATGTTGTAAATCACGAATGTCCTCTATAGGTATCCATACAACTAACCCTTGTTCGAACAATTACTTTGTGCTAGCAGTCAACCTTGTATCTTGCTGTTTTGGGAAGAGAGAAGTAAGATTAGAGAATCAAAGGCGACTAGAGTTTTTGATGAAAAAAACTCTCATCAACTAATGCCTCATATAAAGAGTTTACATAGACTCCTAAGTGGCGGGTAGGTTTCACTTAACCCTAAAAACTTACATATTTCTACCTCTTCCTTTTGATTCCCAATTATACCCTTAATATATATGTCTAGATCTTATCTAAACATTGTAAACAATATGTCTATTTTAGTGTGTGACCCTATAGGTTCATTTAAATTAACAATGGATTTAAAACTCTTTTATCTAATTCATAAATCATAAGTGGTCTTTAGCAAGACATTCTAATTACCCAATTTAAATGAAGAAATCGATGGTCCAATTTATCCTAATTGCAATTCAATAATTAATCCTCTTGTCCTCTCATATTCATAGTCATTAAAACATGGTTATCAATCAAATTACATACTAGTTTTAATTAATTATTATTCAACCAATAATAATCAACTAGAGAGTATTTAGAATAATATTCTTATTACTTTTGGATTTTTCTATCAAGTCATGTACTTGATGACCAAAAGTAGAATAATTATTCATGGAAATAAACCTCATAAAATGTTTTAATGCTCTAAAGCACAACATAAACAAAATCAATTTCAAAACCTAAGATTCTTCTTGTAGAAGATAACAAAATAAATGTGATTTTGTGATCTTATAGAGGACAACAAAATAGTTGTTATGGTAATAAAGTTGATGATTTTTGTAAATAAATTCTTTTCTAATTATTGTACTAACAATGGATGCATAAATGAGGCATTTCAGTCAACCGGAAATTACCCAAGTATCGTCCACAAGTTACTTGAATATTTTTAATGCATGTTAAAGTTGAGTTTCGAGTGATCCACTTTCAATGTTGTTGTCGACTGAACGTGGCCTTTCGGTTGACTAGACCATTTTCGAATGACCATTATAGATCATCCGAAAGGCTCCAAAAGCACTCTTGAAACTTGCAAGAGATGGTTCGGAAGACCATGCTGCGGACTACAAGTTTCGTGAATGGGTTTTCAACTGCATGTTTGTGACTATTGAAACTTGTGTATAAATACCCAAGCCTTTGAAAAATGAAGTATTAACGTTTTTTGAGCAAAAATCTCATATTCTTACATTATATAACATCTTGGAAATATTATTTAACCCTTTCAAAATACATTCAGTGAGAAAATCATTCCAGAAGGGTTTCAACATTTCAAAGGTATTCTTGAGCAAAATTCATCAAGGCAATATTCAAAGAGGTCATTGTTATACAAATTGATATATTTTCACAATTAAGGTGATATTTATATCAAACGAATTTTATCTATCTCTTGTAAACATATTGAAGACTGCATAAACTTAAAACTCTAAGGGATAGAGTGAGCTTTGAATTAAAATTAATTTTGATTATCTTGTTTGTGTGTATTTCATTAATCTGTTGTATTGGAGATTATTGTATAGTCAAGGCTGTGTTGTAAAACTAAAGGGTTGAGTGAGCCATGATTGGTTGAGAGATTTTGTGTAAAACCCTAAGGTGAATTAAGTGAGCCTCTTTTGTAATATTTTGTACTTGTATTAGTGAAAGGATTTGTGAAATGGTGCAGTAGATAGCTCAAGGTAGTGAATTATGCTTTGTTTGGATAAACTGAATATTTATAAATAATTGTATTCATTATTTTAATTTTGTAATTTTCTTGAACACATTATTACACACACAAACTATACACCAAGTGTATGATATTTGTTGTCTTAGAAGTGCATAATAGAGTTAGGTTGCAAAAATTGGATAAGCCTAATTCACTCTCCTCTTAGGTTTTTCATGATCGTGTGACCCTTGAGTTATTAATCTCACGTTATATCTCACCACCTTATTACAAAACACTAACTTGTCTTACCAAAACAATATCTTGGCGTAAGTATTTGTATATTTTGCTTAGTGAGTCAATCTATGCCTCAATTACTTATTTCTCTTTCATATTTTCTGAGTGTTTCTAGCACTCAATTATTGACTTAGGTTTTGGATCCATATTATCATAAGAGCAATTATTGAGACGAATAAGTTGTCGACAAGTGTCATGTTTCTATTATATATTTCCCGTATTTATAGTAATTATAATGCTTATATTAAATAAATCCTTGTCATTTCCCAAAACATTAGGATTTGATCATTCTGCATCCCCAACATTGTGATTATCTAGTGCACGTGCAAGTTACTTAGGTTTTTGTCTCTAGGAAGAAACTCTTTCAGGAGTATTTCAAGAATGATTGAATTTCTTTATTAAATTCAGCTATTTGCGAATTTATATCTTTTGCACTAATAGGGCCCCTTACGCTTTTGGCATTGATGATTATCAATATATATACATGGTATTTGACAATTCCCTCTAAGTTGCATTTACAACAATATATGAAATTTAGTTACTACTTTATAGTTAATAACTGCATCTGACAAATTATTTGCATAACTTTGCAAATTAATTATCTTTTGAACTTTCAATTCAATTTGATTAGTGTATCTAAATATAGATCTTTTTCAATGCATGAAATTTCACGGCATTTCTATCTGCCCCTATGCCGGGAAAAGACTTTTAACAAATATGCAATCAACATACGTAATTGAAAAATAATTTTCTTTCGTAACCAATGTACGCTTTGGTGGTGATATAAAAACATAATTCGTAGATGAGAAATATTTGATTCTTTACCATTCACCAATTGTGATATGCAATAGGAATGTTCATTGCACTTTTAGCAAATCATTATCATCATGACTTAAATTCATGTTTGCTTTTGGCATACAGACATGATATGATTCACTTTGAATCTCTTTTCCCTTTGCATGATTTGATATATCTCAGCCAAGAGTTTTAGTATTCAATAGGTGCGAGACCAATGATCATCATGTCCTCACCATAGAAAACTTGCTTCAAGCATGTTGTTTGCTGATCGGAACATGATTTTTGTGAAAGAGATTTATTTATTTGACATCTCCATCTATTTCGTATATTATTATTTCTCTGAGTTACAGCATGTGCTTCAGACAGTACTTCTGAACCAACTGATCTTTCAAGCTTTCAAGTTGGTTATATATATATATACTAACTGACTCTTTTTTCTTAAGGAAGTTTTTTTCCCTAAAAAAAAAATTTAGAGAGCAGAAAAAGGATATTGGAATAGGTAAAAATTACTTTATGAAGAGAAATATAGATTATCTCATAGTATAGTATAATTTTTGAATCTGTACTACATGTGGAGTACTGGATTACTGACATTATTACTACTGCTGGAGTATAGATGTGAAACTCACTCACAATTTCAAATCTTGAAATTGTTAATAAAAGCGACCATTTAGAAATTGCCAAATGAGTCATAGATATTCACTTTTTATATAGTAGCATTGATGGTCGGTGCAGCTATCCTTAAGTATAGTTGGGCGAACTATGAAAAATAGGTTATATATATATATATATAAATGGTATTAAAGTCATCTACGGGAAAACAGTGAAACATCCCTCGTGATGCAAAATTGCAAATTCACCAAGGTGCATTTTATAGACTTTTGGGAAGTAGGCAAATTTAACGGTTTCAATGCCTTCAGAGACCATGAATTGATTAAGTTATGATTATTTTTCACTACTATTGTGAAATGACATAATGATTTTCCCCTTTAACATAATCTGAGTTGACTTACTCCTTGTCCGTCCTAAGCAAGTTTTTTTTTTTCCCCTAAAAAAAGGCCCTTCAGAAAGTAATTTTTAACTATTCCAATGTCCTTTTCCTGGTCCCCGAAAGTAATTTTTTTTTTCTTCTTTCTGAAGAGCCTATGATTGAGGTCAATTAAAGTTTTCTACTAGAGGTACTAATAGATTTGTAATTTTTTTTTATGATTATTTTATTTTATGGACATTTATGTTTGTGTAGACAGTCACGTGGGTACCCGAGTTTTTCATGGAAATCTTCTACAGGGCTGTGTGTGTGTGTGTGTGTGTTTACATGCACTTAATGCTTTGCAGAAAGCCGTCCCTTAAATAGGAAATAAATCTTTGTACAAAGTTCTCCAATTCTCCATTTTTTTTTTTTTGGTAAATCCAATTCTCCAATTGAACCATGTTAATATAATATCAAAAAGTTAAGATATTCTTATGCAAGCAAGGAAATAGATGTCCCCGGATCCCCATAAAGTCCAAAAGAAAAAACATGTTTGGGCAAACAAATTAGACATAGTCTATTCTGAAAAATGACATTTCAATCCATGGAGAAAGACTATTTAGGGGAATATTCTATGCTTTTCAACAAAAGAAAAATGTATAGGCCCGCTGATTTGCAAGTGTGTGGTTCTAGTTTCTATGGATACTGTGAGACTCGGTGACTAGCGAGCTTGTGGTTCAATAATTGATGGATATTATGGGACTTCTATTTTAAACAAAAATCCATGTACAGGCACCACTAAAACTTCTCTTCCAACCATCATAATATCTACCCTTAATTATTTTAGGAATATTTTTGAAACAAAAATTTTAAAATCCATTCTCATGGCTTGTTCAAGAAGAAAAATGAGTTAGGAAAAAAGAAGAAAAAAGGATTGAAAAAGCCATGAAAATGTGCTTTTAAATTTTTTTTTTCTCAAAAATTCCCCTGAAATAATTAATGATACACGTTATCTTGGTTAGAATAGAAGTTTTAATCATCGAAAGATTCATAACTAAAAATAAAATATATTGAATTATTAAAAATTAAAATAAAAGATAAGAATCCATAATAAAAAATAAAAAAGTATTGAACTAATAAAAATTGAAATAAAATATAAGAAAGATTACAAATCGAAAATAAAAAATAGTTCATACCCCTCGGTAATCTTTCATAATTTTTTATTGAGATTTAAGGGGACCTGCCTACGAGTCCTCTATAAATGCACGAGTTTGCATGGCCACTTCCACACAGCTTTCTCAAACAAAAACAAGAAAAAAGAAAACTTGGTCTAGAGAAGGAGAGAAATGGCAAGCAACGTGTTCGGAAACCCTGTAACTGATGACACAGTGAAATTGATTTTTCCAAATTTGACGGAAATAACTGCTGAAAACAGAGCACAAGTTGCTTTGCTATATATGAACGCAGACGAAAAGGCGACCAATGTGAGTAAATTTGTGCACAACCTCAAGAAATCTTATGGGACTGGAACCTCAACGCTCTGCATGATTTACAATGCCACTGGAGGGAACTTGACATTCGCCCTCAAACACACCTGGGAAGGTTCAGTTTGGCAATCCCCTTACCCTAATATCATTCAGAATGGGCAATGGGCTGGTTTTTTGCATGTTCGTGGTAGACTGATGGGTCCTTCTAAAGAGGCTGTTGTATATAGCGGTCAGAACAATGCTGGAACTGGTTGTGATTGGATGCTGGCTTGGAACACTCCCCGCCGCGATTTCCAGAATCGCGTGAGTAGCACATAATTTATTTGTTTATTTTATGCATAATTTCTAAACATAACATTCTTTTTTTTTAAAAACAAATTTTTACTAAACTCTCCCAACTCTCTATCCAATACTAACAAAAAATTAAAATTTTAAATGTAATTATGTAAATTTCAGAGTCAACAAAAATTACATTTTTTTATTTCATAATTTTTCAAAGAATAAAAAAATATAGAAAAGTTAGAAAAAGGACAGAAAAATATATCTAGGGTATATATATATATATATATATATATAATTTTTTTTTTTATTTTGATGCGTCGGGAGGTTAATTTATGACAATATTTATTTTAATAATGTTAAGGTTGGGTTGGTGCAGGTGTATACTGAAATCCGTGCAAAGAACTATTTCGCTGTTGATCGTTGGAGCAGCATCGATGCTTCGATGGAAAAACAAACCCATAATCATTCTTATACATGGAATGGATGCTACTCTGCCATTTCAATTGGCTCAGGCAGTTCGCCAGAACTTGTGGGAACAATGACCTTGGATGGCCTGGATGCCAACTATATGGCAATGGCACGTGATGTGAGTGTGGTGTCACAGTCCCTTGATTCCAAGTATGTGGATGATGGGGATGATGCAACTACTGCTGCTGAGTAAATCAATCACCTTCCTTCTGGCGTTGGACTACTTTAATTATGTTGCCAAAATAAAATGCTCAGTTAAAACATTTTATGCCTAAAATATTTTAGCTGAGAATGTTATTACTAAAATAATAGTAATACAGTGTGTTTCAAATAATTGGAAGGAAGATTCTAATAATGCGGATCTGACTGATTTGTCTGGACGACAAGTATTGTAATACTTTTAAGGGTTCAACGTGTAATGTATTGTACTTTTTAAATATTTTTCTTCTGTGTCCAGCTCTACGTGGTGATAAAAAAATACTGCTAATTTCTTATACTTCTCCTTTTGGCGATAAATCTACTACTAATTGATTATACTTTTTCCCCCCAAACAAAAGCTAATAATAATAAAAAAACAATGCTTATACTTATCTATAAAAGGACTTTGGATCCTTAGGTGTCAATTCAGCAGTACTAAAAATGAAGTTCATAATCAAGGCTATCTTATACTCAAATTACCCTTGTATTTGATCTTTTTCCCCCCTCTATTTGCAGAGAAAATGTTAAATATAAATGATAAGATCAATGTATTATAATTGCGAAACGATTAATTTTTAAGACAAAAAATTGATATTAAAATATTGAGATAACCAGAAAAAGGTAGAGAAATTAGTAGTTGCGATTAGCATATATAGCAAGCATAATAATCCTAGCTGCATTAACAGCTAATCAAGCATCTGCTAGCTAGTGGCTGGCATTGGAATAACACGACCATGTAAGCTTGCCCGTGCACGGAAATGCATGTTTTTGGTGAACACTTTTAGAATATTTATTGCTTGATATGCTGAACTGTCTTCATTCTTAATTAAAAATTATCGAGCAGCGTTAATCACCGGAGTATTAAGTTTCGAAGCAGATGGTAGTAATATGTGTCCGGAGAACAGGTTTTTTCTTGTACCTTCCAATACTTGCTCTAACCCTGCAAATAAAAATAAAATGACAAATCCTATCGGTGTGGATTTCTTGAACGAGTTAATTAACATATAGTTCAAATCTTCAATCCTTTCAATAATACCATTTTTTTTTTTTAAAAAAAATTACAATATTCAGTGTAACTACATATAGGTCACATTTGAAGCAAAGACAATTATGAGGATGGGAAAGTGAAAGAATTGTATATCAAATCCTAGGAAGGGTTTATTGAGTGCGAGAAAAAACATAAAAAATACTTGTATCCTAAACTCAAGAGAAATTCTAACGACCTGAACTCGAGGGCAATTCTAGCGAGGTCACACAACTCATCATTTCTTAGATCTCTGTGGTTGTGAGGATGGAAATTTCCAAAACAATTGTGGACTTGATGTTACGACGATCATGTAGGACGCAAAATAATACATGGCCACTAATGATGGTCGAAACTGTTGTCAATAACCTTAGCTTTTGAATTTGGTTATTATTATATCAGCACAGAAGGAGGTGGAGGTGCTCATGCGTGATTTTGGTTATTTTAGAAAGGGAATGAGTGAAATACAATTTTTAATTGCCATAAAATTGTTGAAGTTTGCATCTATATAAAATCTTCTCCCCACAATAATTGTGAGAGAAGTGATGAAAACAGTAGCTTGATAATAGTTCAAGGACCAAAAAGTAGTTCAAAATAATTTAGGGATGAAAACAAACTTACAAATAAAGTATAAAGATCAAAACTAAGAAACGAAAAAAGGTTATGAATCAATTCAGCCAAAAATTGTTGCCGGAAAATGATGCTCTAGTGGTCGAAAGTGCCAGAATTGTAGATCAAAGATAATTTGGGGGGTGGGGGGAAGAGAAGAGATCAAGTGAAAATCGAAAAAGCTCAGCTACTAAATTCACTAATTTTACAACAAAAGGTATAGATACTTTTTCTTTTGAAATTCTATAATTATAACTCTTAAGAAGGGATATTAAAAAAAAAAAAGTATGAAGGGCAGGTACCTAGCTGGTCCAACCAATCACCCGGGATAGGTCTCCCCCGTAGCCTTGCTAGGATTATACACTTATTTTCCCCGAACTTTTTCTTTTTTGAGCAACAAAGAGGAGATTTTATTGATAGACCAAGAGTACAAAAGGCGACACCCATACAAAAGCAAAAAACCACAAGAAATTACAAAAGAGATCTAAACCAACAGATAACCATCCCAAAACAAACAGCAAAACCAAGCAGAAATAAGAAATTGAGGCATGAAAATCCGGCAGTAACAATCTGAGAACCTCATAAATGCCTTGATCCAGCCAGATCAATACTTAGAAAAAACCATCATCCCCCAATATCATAGCCATAATCCAACAACAAAATAGGCAAAAGAAGAATTCAGACTAAATAAAACAGCCGCTTCAATCACTACAAGAAATTGCATTTTTAGTGATACCTAAAGTCATCACTAAAAATGTTAATTTTGGTCACTATTATTAATTGTGACCATTTTTCAAATCTGTCACCTGCCGTGACAAGTACCTTCCTCACTAATAAAATTGTGACAACTTTGCGAATGTTGTCACAATTATGTAATATTTTTGTGATAAATTGTTTGACACTAAAAACTTTGAAATAAGTGGCAAAATTATTCGTCACAATAATGTAACTTATTTATGACCAAATTATCAACACAAAAATAATAAATAGTCACAAAAATTAGCGTAACAATACCTTAATGTATTGTGACAAGATTATTGACACTAAAAATTATAAGAAATAGTGAGAAAATTAATTATCACTTTAACATTTTTTTTGTGACCAATATCATGTCACTGAATGTTTTTGAAATAATTTCAACAAAATTTGTCACAATAATAAATGTTATTTGTTGCAAAATTGTTGTCACTAATATGCTTATTTTTTGTCACAAATAATTTACATCCAACACTACAAAGAGTCATTATGATTATATTTTTTTTATCAACGACCAAAATTGCATCACTGAATGTTTTTGAAATAGTGTTAACAAAATTTGTCACAATAATAAAAGTTATTTGTTACAAAATTATTGTCAATAACATATTTATTTTGTCACAAATAATTTACAATCCAACACTAAAAAATTACATTAGTGACTATATTGTTTAATATTGGTCACTCATAACACGCTATCAGCCACCACTATTACGTCATTTGTCACTATATTGTTATCACATTACATCACAAATGTGAAAAATATATATTTAATTATGTCGCTAATTTTGTCACTAATGTTCTCATTATTTTCTTGAATAATATTATATTTTATTAATTTTATTATATTAATGGTAACATAGTACTCAATTGTGACCATAAAATAGAAGTTGTCACTAAAATAAACAATTTTTAAGGTAAACAAATACTCAAAATTTTGTAGTAAGATATTGAATAAAATTTTATTGAGATAAATGTAAAAATAAAAAAAATAAAAATGTAAGAAATTGTAATACCAACATATAAAGCTGGATATTTTAATATCCAAAAACAAACTGAACTAAAATGTCTCAAAAGTGAATTTCTCCATGATACTCTTCTCCAAACGATCTGCACAAACCAAAAATAGAATTAATTAGTTTCTAAAATATTAAGAAATAAATGTACTATATTTTTTTGATACTAACTATTAAAGCATTTAATAACAAATTTTTACTTGCTTGGTTAATAGGATCAATAGATGAATCTGTTGTTGGAGTGCATGAAAGAGATGCATTGAGTTATACATTAGGAATTACCCCTATATTTGCCAAGTGTGCAAAAACACTTGAAACTTGTTTCATTTCCAAGACTTGCTTTGTTGATAGCAGCTTGTTGAGCTTAGATATGTTCATCCTACATTTTTGTTATTTCAGTGAGTCGTGCAACTTTATTGTCTAAATCATTTGCTCGTTTCTTTGCAGCTTCAGCTTATGTTAGAATTTGACTTTTTTCTTATGTTATTCCTTTAAGACCCAAGCCATGTGCATAACTTGCCTTTCTTTCTATAAATAAACTATAATGCTCTACTAGTGACTGGGATGTAGATGAATCTTTATTTTTTTTCTCCATCTTCTTGAAGCTTATTTTGCATTTATATAAAAAATAGCAATTTAACAAAGTAATTAAAAAATTCCCTAAAATCTAATTTAATTAAAAACATTTACCATTATTTCTTCTCCATTTGGAATAGTCCAAGTCCTATCTGACTTTTGTTCCAACCTTTTACAACATCTGGCCATTCATCATAATCTTTTTCTTTCTAAAACAATGAAAAGAAAATAAATAAAATTAATAATTAATCAAATAAATTTTAATTTTTTTAAAAAATACAAAGTCAATTTCAAGTAAACATATCTTTTTTTTTACTATCTCATATGCAATTTGAACAATTGACTTTGTGCCTCCAATAGATTTCATCTCCTGATATTTTTTATTATTTGTGTTCCTTTCACTTTGTTCCTGCATATGATTAAATATTTGAAGTTTAATAAGAAATAAATTTGTACAAAAAATTTAAATAAAAAAATTACCTTAAACTTTTGAGTCTCCCATTTGTTTTTAATCAGCCATTGCCAATCGCCTTCATCAACATCCTTTGGACAATTTTTGCTTTTGAGATACTTTTGGTACAAATGGTATTGTCTAGTTTTGTATTAAGTTTGAACTTGTTTTAATATACCTTTAGAAATACCCATATTGTCTTGATATTCTCGTCAGAAATCTCTATCCAACTAGCAGCCTAAAGTGGTACAAGATATCAAATGCATGTAGTGACTTCTGACTTGAAAATATTAGCATCTTCACCACATACTCTATAGTATGGAGGAAAACTGGACATCAATATGTTCTCCTTTAGCTTTCTTCTTGACAAGTTTTGCATTGATGGTTACTTCTCGTCCACGTTGCTTAGAATTTGCATTCTCTACTAAAAAACAACAAATAAAAGAATTCATATTATTATGTAAAAAATAACACTTTGTAAATTTATAATATTATATAAAATATTAATTTGTACAATATATATTTTAAAAATCACATTACATGTGGAAGCAACAACTTGCCTTTTTATTGTAGGTGTGTTATTTGAAATTGTAACTATGACATTAAATTGTTGATTTGGAATCTCTGTATCTCTAGACTCTTCTACCATATGAACATTATCTTGTCAATCATTTGAATTGACTGATGATCTGAGGCCGTTCCTAACCATCTTCTTGTTCCTAAAAAACATCTATAAAGATTTCACGTTACATATAGATACGAAAACATTATTGATTGAATGGATTCAAAACATAAAAACTACCCATTAAAACATATTATGTGCATAAAAGAAAAGGCAACAAACTTATTTTACATTCCTGGTAAAACTTTTTCTCTCTGTACATTTCACACTATCAGAATTTTCTTGTGCTTTATGTAAATCAACAGAAGTACATATAACACTCCACATAGAACTCCAGAAACAATGAGAACCCAATCAAATGCAAAAGGTTCATCAAAAATTGAAGTCTCGAAGTTCATTCCAAAAACTGCCGTTACAATTGCAAAAACCATTGCCTCGAAATTTGCCCCCCGGTATGAAGCAAATTAAAATTGTATCAGCTAGCTATGAACATTCCCCAGTTTTATATTGATTAAATCTTCAGTATCAGCAATATATTCTTGAAGCAATAACAATGTCCAATTTCTCCACGAAAAGGCAGCAACTTCTATGGTCATGCTTTCAAACTTTTTCATATAGCCTTTCTCATTTTGTGATTTCATTTTTAGCTAAAATATTTCAAAAAAAAAAAAAAAACCAAAGAAACTACAGTAAGGTAATGGTCCATAATTTTATTTTGTTTCTTTTCTTGTGTTGGGGTCTAACTGTCTAAGCTATGTATGTAATTTTTAGGACAAGATAATTCACAAAGGCAATGACATAATATAGTATTGGATAAATTCAATGATCTTGTACAATACTTGAGTTAAGTTGAGATGGTTTTTTTCATTTCTGTATATTCCTCTCAATTTGAGTTAAGCTGAGTTATTCTCATTTCTATATATTCCTCTCAATCTCAAAAAATTTTATTTTTATTAATAAGATGAGTTAAGTTGAGACAGTTTTTTTTTTGTTTTGTTTTATCTCTGTCATTCAAGAACAGAGAACTGGATAAGAGAACAATATTGTATTTTGTACTTTATGTTTTAATTTTTTGATATGCAGTATGCCTAAGCAATATTTATATTTTTAATGGGTTAATTTGCAATTGGTTTTACCCTATGTTAATCTGCAATATCAATTGGTTTGAATAAATCTAGTTGAACTTCCTGTAAATCTGCAATATTAATTGGTTTGAATTAATTTGGTTGAACTCTCTGTTAATGTGCAATATCAATTGGTTCGAATTAATCTCCCTCTGTCAATTGGTTTGAATTAATCTGCAATATCAATCACAAATTAGTGTGGCATGTTGGTTATCTGTTTCTGCAATTGACAGAGCAGAAGGTTGGTTATCTAAGGTTGAATGATCAGATTGAAGTATTGCAACAGTTAGTTGTATATCACTTTGTTTTCCTTTTGTAATGACCTTACGGTTAGCTAGTTGTTGTAGTTTTGATACTCGAAAGTTGGATAGAATATCAATTCTCAAGGGCGGGAATATTGTATTAACTTTTAGTATTTAAATTAGAGTTCTTCCTCCATTGAGAAAATGCATTTAACCAGAAAGGGAAAAGGAAAGTTACATGTTCAAGAAATGAGGAAAATTTGGCTTGTTGTGGAGTGAAGCTTTTAGGTTGTAGGAAATTGCATGTTTTTCTGTTCTTTGCTCTCTGTTCCCTTATGTCTTTTTCAAATGATTACTTGAACTGATTGATTAGTCTAATTGAGTTGAGAATCTGTCAGAGGCTCCAAAATGGTTGTTTATCTCATATCAACTTAATATTTATTTATTAACACATTTGTAGCATAGCAGAAGTGATATAGGGCTTTGCTGCTAATTGAAGGCACCTGTGTATATGAATCTACATGCCATTAGACACTCCACAAGGAGTTAAGTGGAGGGATTATGAGCTGTCTTCTTTCAGATCATTGATTTTATTTTTTTTCACAGAATTCCAATTGTACAGTGGGAGATGTTATTTATACTCAATAACCTATCCTTTGCATTCTGTAAAATATAAAGAACTTATTGTGTGAGGGATTTTAAATGTATCACAGGTGACAAGACCTCATGTCTCCTACAAAGGCAGTTTTGCCCTAAGAATATCCTTTCTTTATAATCTGAATACTAAATTCTAAGGAATTAGTGAACATGTTTCACCACATGCTGATCCTACTACATCAATAAGCTCATATCCTGCTACATCAATATGCTAATCTAATTTCTCTATTTAATTTCTGGTTAATAATTGAGCAGCAATTGTTTCTATGTTGGTTATTTGTTTATGCAATTGACAGAGCAGAAGGTTGATTATCTAAAAAGAGACTATTTTGAAGCATGTATGAGTATTTGGTTATCTGATATTGACAGTATGACTTTGATTATTTGGTTATCTGATATTGCTAGCCTTTTAGGTTTTACTGTAAACAAACATTAATAGGTTTTACTGCTTTCATTTTATTTTATTTTCTCTCTTTGTTTGGTTTTCCTCTAAACATCACTTGGTTTTCTCTCTTTAATTTCTTGTTGAACTTTTTGGTATTTGAACTTTCTAGTATTTGAACTTTTTTTTTGTTTTTAATGGGTTAATCTTCATAGATGGAAGAAACTGAACAAAGTCAAAGTTTAGTTAAATTCATTAAAACATATAGTACCAATCAATCTGATTGCCTTGTTGATAAAATGAATATTAGTAATGAAAATGAGGTAGCAAATCAAATGACAAAAGGCAAAGATGATGTTGGACCTAAAGGAAGGCAGGAGTCAAAGGCATGGTATCACTTTAGGCAAGTCACATTTAATGGCAAACCTAGAGCTGAGTGTATATATTGTAACCTCAGTCAGTGGTTCTAAAAATGGTACAACTCAGTTGACTGATCATCTCAAATTATGTCCAAAGAAAAAGAATCAAGATATTAAACAATGTTTGTTGGCTGGACATAAAAGTAGTCCATCTTCTACTATGACAAGTTTAGAAACAATCTATTTTAGTCCTGAAGTGTCAAGGAAAGATTTGGCTGAAATGGTAATTATACATAAGTATCCTTTGTCTATGGTTGATCATTATGGTTTTCGAAGGTTTATTACAAATTTACAACCTATGTTCAAAATTATCTCAAGAAATACTTTGAAAAGTGATATCTTGAAGATTTACATTGATGAGAAAAAAAGATGTTTGACTTGTTGAACAAGAATCTTGGGAGGATTGCAATTACTTGTGATATATGGACTGCTAATCACCAAAATAGATCTTATATGGCTGTTACTGCACACTTTATTGATAATACATGGCTGCTACAACACATAATTTTAAGGTAAATTAATATAAACTTATATTATAATGATTATTTACTGATTTTCATTAATTTTAAAATATAACTAAACTTCTTTTTTTTTTATACTATTAACAGGTTTGTTTATGTTCCCTTTACACACACTAGTGAGGTGTTAAGTAAAGTATTGGAGGATACATTTTTTGATTGGAACATTGATAGAAAATTATCAACAATGACTCTTGATAATTGTTCAACAAATGATGCAATTATTCATGATATTATGGAAACACTTAACAAGAGTTTACTTATTTTGCATGGTAGCCTATTTCATATGAGATGTTGTGCACACATCTTGAACTTGATAGTTCAAGATGGAATGCCAGTAATTAGTGAAGAGATTGAGAAGGTTCGTGAAAGTGTTAAATTTTGGACAACCTCACCGAAGAGAGAACAAAGATTCGAAGAAGCAGCACGTCAACTAGATTCTCCACATACCAAGAAGTTTGCTTTAGATTGCAAAACTAGATGGAATTCGACATTCTTGATACTTTCTACAGCTTTGTTGTACAAAGATGTGTTCTATAGGTTAAAAAGAGAACGTCTATTTACTTGCTTGCCAACTGAAGAAGAGTGGTCTTTGGCACAAGAAATATGTGATCATTTACGTCTATTTTATAAAGCTACAAATATATTTTCAATTTTCAAGTCTCCTACTGTTAATGAATTTTTCACTACTATTTGTGAAATTAGAGTTAAGCTTAATAAGTTAGTTAGTAGTGAAAATGAATTGGTGAAGATCATGGCTGAAAAAATGATTGTTAAATTTGAAAAATATTGGAATGTTGTTCATGGCATTATGAGTGTGGCTACAGTTTTGGATCCTAGATATAAGATGACTTTTGTGGTTTTTATGTTTCCTAAAATATTTGGTGGTGAGTCTACAACTAGAATTGAGTATATTAAGAATTTATGTGTTAACTTATATAATGAATACAAGTCTAAAATAAAGAGGTCTAACAAGAAAGAAAGTTATACTTTGCTTGGAAAGCGGTCAAGGGGTGAAGAAATGGAAGAAAAAGATGCTCTTGCTAGATTTGATGAGCTTGTAGCAGTTACAGATAGTACTTTGCAAGAAAAACAAGAATTAGATAGATATTTGGTAGAAGAACATTCACCAAGAAATTCAGTATTTGATATTTTGGCATGGTGGAAGAACAATGAAACTAAATATCCTGTTCTTCAGATGATTGAAAGAGACATTTTTTCTTTTCCAGTTTCTACAGTAGCATCTGAGTCTTTTTTTAGTACGGGAGGGAGGATAGTGAATCCACATCGCAGCAGGCTTCTTCCAACTACACTTGAAGCATTAATGTGTGGTCAAAATTGGTTATCATGGAAATTGAAAGGTATTTATAAAAAAAAAAACTAGTTCATTTATTGTGTTTCTGTTTTTTTTACTAGTTTATCAAATTTTAATTAATTATGCTTATGTTTTTTTTACAGCTTTTGATGGGGATCTTATGAATATTTTAGATGATGTGGTAAACTCTATTAATTTGTACATTAGTTTAATATGTTATTATTTTGTTCTGATATATGAATTACTTCAAAATAATGTATTATTAATTATTTCTATATTATTTAGGTGACCGAAATTTGCACTATTGTCATGGAATTTTGCCTTAATGGTGAATGATTTATAATGGTAAAACATTATTGGTCACTGCTTCAATTAAATTGATCTATGACTAAATTCTTTACTATATAATTCTTCTAAGTTTGGCAGTTCCTATTATTATATTTACAAAATGTTTTGTTGTTTATAGATTTTCAAGGGCAATCAATGCATATCTAATATTTTCTTTTTGTTGTTATTCTTGTAGTTTTACTTTGGGAGATTATCACAAGGCTGTATATGAATTGAGATGCCTAGAACTAAAAGAATCTGTTTTCTTTTCTTTCTTTTTTTTTTGTAAAAAAGTTTTAAATTAAAGCAGGACATTGTCTAGGATTAAATCTTGTACTGGGTTTTAGCAGGTAGTAATTTTTATTCTTACAAAACTGTAAATTTATAGTCCTTATCCTCTCTTATCATTAATCTTGATTTCTCAATACTTTGAGTTTGTGGACTTCAATTTGCTGCTTTCTACTGTTCCTTATTTGCAATTTGATGGTATGGGATTTGATTGACCTTATTTGCAGATATGACATATAATCTTCTATAGTAAACTTACTGGCATATTCTAGTTAAACTCATCTGGTTGAAATTTCTGGTTGAAGTATATTATGACAGTAAGTTATTGCAATGGTATATTCTTCTTCATCTTAAATTTCAATTTTTCTTGTTGATCCAAAATTCATTTTAAATGTCATTTTGCCATACATATTGTTCATGAATTTAGTTTTCTTTTTCCTTTTTCTTCAACAGTTGCTTATGGTTGATTGTAATGCATTGCAGTCTGCAGAACCTCAATGCATGAAAGGGCATGTCTTGAACTAAAGAGTGCAAGCTGAACCTTGAAAGATGGTGTTTGTTATTGCCTTTCAAGAGTGAAATGATTTATATTTATATTAGTGGTTGTATTTGATGTATGAAATATTTCATTATTTTGTATTTGAAGTTTTTAGCTTGGAAGCTTTATTTTTTTACTTTGAATTTATTGAGTTACAAGTATTTAAATTTTAGTACGAGACATGTTTAAATGAGTTTGTGCATTCATATTTGTAGTTTGCTTGAATTTTACTACGGTGATATATGCATTAAGCTTATTTTAGTAGTATGATGAAATTGTTTTTTTTTTAAAAAAAAATTTAAAAGTTGAACTGAATTCAAACAGGAGTCAAAATGGGGTCAATATGGGACCAAAACGAAGTTGAATTGGAGGCGGGGACGGATGCTCTAAAACAAGGTCAGGGTCGGAGCGAAGCGGGGACAATTATTATTTAGAAGTGAAATAGGGTCGAAGGTAGAGGACTCTGGCCCCACTTCGCCCCGTTGACATCCTTAACGATAACATATAAAAATTCTCATATTAGCACACCGATGTTGGGAAAAATGTCACAATATCTAGAAATTAAAATTTGAGAATAACTCAAGCAAACTCACAACACAATAATTACTCCGACATAATAAAAAAACCAATGTTGCGATAACAACCTATAAGAATGTTCACTATATAAAAAATTATTGCAACTTACTTAATAATTTTCTCACACTCAAAATAAAGATAATTACACTCAAAGAATATCCTTTTAAATTCTCTAACTCACAAGCTCGGTAAGCTTTAATTATATTCTTATGGGAATTCTGTTTCTCTCTAACCCTCCCTTATTGGATGCAGTAAGAAGCCTTGCATTGCCTTCCTTTTACAAGCAAAAAATCAGCTTTTAGATATTCTTTTTTATAATATTCTTGAATGTACAGTCACCTAACAAATTAGGTGTGTCTCCCACTATGGAATATTGGGATGTCAATCCAAAGGCAAACACTATTATTTTTTTCGTCAGTTTTTTACCTTGAATTGTTTTGCCGAATCAATGAATTTTTAAATTTTTCAAACAATATCTTTTGAGAAGGTCAAGTTGTCCACACCCCCAACAAATTTATTTCTTGTCATTGGAGTTCTTCTTCTTCCCATCTCCGGCTACCTTCAAACCCGAGTCATCAAGTATAACATTATATCTACCCTTTAGCCTCATTTTTTTCGTAAAAAGTTTGCTGGTGACTTACGATAACACAATCTTTTATTTCTCATGAATCAAAATGGGCTTCATATGTTCATAAGAATTTGGAGGAGACCAAATAAAGCTCAATACTACATCCTCGTCATATATCTTCACTCTGATGGCTTCCAGTTATGAAATGATACCATTTAAGACACAGATAATCATAAATGGTTGAGCCTTCATTCATATGTAGAGTATGAAACTAATCCTTGAAATACACTCGATTAGAGACACTTTTTGTTTGATAAATGCCTTCAAGTTTCACCTCTTGATAGATGAAATTCCTTTCACATTAGCAAGAACATTCTAGGCTAAATATAATTGTATCAAACTTGTAGCTTTCAAATCAAATTATTTCCAATATATATAAGCGTAAGCATATTTTTTTATTATGTTTGGTTTGAGTGGAATAAGCATAATCTTTGTTTTTGTTTTTGAGTGACATATTGGTGTGGCTATTTTGTACTAGTCTGTTACTGGGTTTTGAGTAACTGTTTTGTTCTTTGGATGTTTTATCGGTCGGCTGAAACAATTTAGCCTTCAAGGTTGGGCTTTGTGAGGTGCTTTTGTAGTTCTTTTGTTTGGCTTGTTTTCTTGGGCAGTTTGGTGGTTTTTGGTGAGTTAGTGTTTAGTCTAGTCTGGGAGTTTTTGTGGGCATGCTTTCTTGCTGAACTGACCTCTTGTATTCAATGTTCATTCATAAATGGAATGAAAAAATAGAAGCGCACACTCCAAGTGATCACTCATTTTAAATGGCTCCAAACCCCACTTAGACTCCACCACAATTATTACATTAGCCAGAATCCATTCTGCCTAGGGCCGGCACTTTGAACCCGATTCGCCAACACGACACGAACACGACACGATTATAACGGGTTAGGGTTGACATGACATGACACGACACGACAAGACACGTTTATTGGCAAACGATTTTTGTTCAAATCAAATTGAGCATTTAAAGACTAAATTTCAACTTGTTTAACTTATGAAAAAGTTTTTTTGTATTTAACTTTCCAAAAGAAAACAAAATTTTCTTTTAACTTTATAAAATTTGAATCGTAAATTTAACCATTCCGTACTTACTTACACTGAACTTTTAAATTAAATTTAAAAATATTAGAATTTTATTAAGATTTAGTTATGTTTAATTGTAAAAATTATAATTTGAGTGTTTAAATTATTTTTTATGTTTTTCACTTATTAATTGTGTTTTATTTAAATTGATAATTTTCCCGTAATATAAACGGGTTGACACGCGAGTTGACACGAACACGATAAGCTGACACGAATCAACCCGAACATGACACGATAGCCGCCCCTAATTCTGCCCTTAATTTTATCAAACCAAGAAGACAAGCTAGTCCCCAGGGGCATAGCCGAGTTGGTAAGGCATGTGGTGATGTGGGGAGAAATCCTCCGGCAACGCAGGTTCGAATCCCGTGTGGGGCAAATTTTCACTGAAATATTGTGAAGGTTTGTCCTGAGATTTGAATCCTGTTGGCTCTCTCCCACATGTGTCTGTCACTCGGGCACATCCCTCGATTTACAACCCGCCTGGTCAAGGGACCTCTGATACAGGTGGGGGGAGTTCTCTCTCTCCCTCATCAAAAGAAGACAAGCTAAACTCAAGAGTTTAATTAAGGCCACGTAATAAGACAAAACCAATATTGCATACAAAAACAATAATTGCAATAAGACAAAAGATACTCACCTCAAAGAGCTGCAGACACAGTGCACACCACGCACCAGATCTCCAATAAGACAAAAAGGAAAAGGAAACTTTGGAGGCTAGGGTTTTTACTATTTGTTTTTTATTGTATCTGAGTGATTCAGCCACTTATAGTGAAAAATGAATAAAAGTGTCGATCTAAAAAAATGGTACCCGCCACATTTCCCTCAAAAACTTACATGGAATATAACACATCTCACAACCCAAGCACCAAGAGACCCATCACCAAACTTTAGGGGCCACACTAATAACTAATCAAAATAGTCCCAAAAAGCTCACACCAAAATCAATAATCAGCACCAAAAGCATCATCATTCAAAGATCTTGATACACCAAGTTTAGCAAGTGTGTCAGCAAGGAACTAGGCTTCACAATATATATGAGCAAAATGTCCTTTCTAGATCTTTGGATGGTACAGCATTTTTATTGATTTAAGTGTCTTGTTACTATGTTATTTAATTAAAATCATTTATGCTTGATACATAATAATAATAATGATAATAATAATAATAACAATAAATGTGCTTAAAAATTAATAAAATAAATATTTAAGCTAAAATATATTTTCTTACTTTCTTATTTACAAAATATTTATTAATTTTTTTTCTTTTTAAACATTTTTTTGAATAGATAATATAGTTCAATTTTAATAGAAAAGATAAATTATTTAAAAATTAATATTCCAATTCAATTCTAGTACTCTTTTCATTTAGAAATATAAGTTGTTGATCTCACTTTTACACAGACCATTAAACTTATTTTATTCTTAAAATGCCTTTAATTATTATGTCTTGGAACGAAGAAATAAAAAAAAATATTTTGAGAATAAAAAAATAGAAAGACTCTGTGAAGAGATGAAAATAAGAAATGAAAATAAATAATGAAAATAAGAAAGTCAATGGTGACATATACATAAATTTTCATTAAATAACTTATATTTTGAGATAAGAAAAAAGTTATTAAACGATTTATACTTCTAGACGAAGGGAGTAATGTATTAATGAAAATTATAGTAATAAACTAATTAAGATTATAATAATGGATTATGTAGTCTAATATAACAAGTGATTAATTTATTATAATCAATTTTCCTTTAAAAAAATAGTATGATCAATTATTTAATAATTACTATTCCAATACAATTATAGTAGTAAATTAATGTTCATTGCAGTAGTAAACTAATTAAGCTAATAATAATGGATAATTTAGTCTAATATATCAAGTGATTAATCATATTATTAAATTAGTATTGATTTCAAAAAAATAGTATAATCATTTTTCTTAAGAAAAAGTAGTATATTCAATTATTTAACAATTACTATTACAATACAATTATAGTATCAAATTAATGGGCCTTATAGTAGTAACCTGATTAAGATTATAATATTGGATAAGGTAGTCTAATATAACAAGTGATTAATCATATAATTAAATTAGTATTGATTTCAAGAAAAAAAAGTATAATCAATTTTCCTAAGAAAAAGTTGTATAATCAATTATTTAACAATTACTATTCCAATTCCATTATAGTAATAAATTAATGGGCCTTGTAGTAGTAAAATAATTAAGATTATACTAATGATATTGTAATTTATTTTCTAATTATTGAAAATATCCCTATTTTAGGGCAAAATAGAAGTAGATTATCGATCGTCAAACAAAAAACACATGGCTCATGACAAAATCAAGTCAAAATTGGTCAATTATAGGAGGAAACGCACATACATCAGTAACATTATTGTTATTGAATAGTAATTTACTCCTATTTATAAAGAATTATTGTAAATTTAATGTTTAAACAGAAGTATACATGTAATTAAGAGCTATAAAATTTTAAAATATTAATTTAAGCAAATTATCCTTCTTTATTTTTCAAAATTAATTAGTACAATTTTTAGTTAACTTTTATTAAGAAATTATACAACATGAATAAATTGGTGTTTTCACATAAAACTATGTTGTTCAACTATAAAAACTTATATTAAATTATTGACAACCTTTAAGTCATGACCAAATGTAATTAACCGAGATGCATTTACATAAAAAGGCTAGTTATCAATTAACAAAAAAGAAATCACACTAAAAAGAAATTAGAAAGTGGAAATTCCAGTAAAAACAAAAGAAAAAAGAAAAGAAGAAAGAATGTTATCCCCCGCCCTTCTCTCTGCTGCCGTTTTGTGCTGTCTTTGCCACCACTCTATCTCCTTTTCCACTTAAATTAGATAATTTCGATATTTTTTATTTCCTTTCCCACTTAAATCGAATAATCTTTTCCACTTAAATCTCGGATAATTTCGATATTTTTTATTTCCTTTTCCACTTAAATCGAATAATCTTTGTATCCTCATTTTCCACTTAAATCGGATAAATTTTGTATCCATGGAAACGGATGCAATCCAATACCTATCTTAACCCTTCTTTCAATAATCCATTCTAATTGACATAATATTTCCGTGCTGGATCGGATAAGAATTTAACCTGAATTGGACCTCTGCCCCAAAACCCTTTTCGAGACACCCTCGTGATTCAAACCCACCACCTTTCCCCGAACTTTAATATGTTGTGTATGTGATTTTCACATTGAACCTTGGATATTTCTCAAATGAAATAAAACATTCAGTGACTAATGCGATCTGTTATATGAAAATTTACTTGGCTTCATTTTCCTGGAAATCAAAACAGAAAGGTATTTCCTCAAAAAAAAAAAAAAAAGAAGAATAGTTATTCCTGGCATGAAGAATGCATATGGTTAAGCTGGTCAAATAAGACCATTTCACAATATAGTGCGCAATAATTACATGTCACGACTCACTCCAAATTTACAGGTTTGTGAAAAAGTATTCATTAAGTAATCGTCTGGTTTAGTCTTGATGTGAAGCATGTCGTTGGCAGCAAATGATGCAGAAGAATTTTAAGTTACATGAATGTGCTAATTAAGCATTTCAAGGGCATTTTCTTTGAATATAAGAAGCTCCATGCTCTTCGAATCTGTCATCCACAGGAACAAGGAAGTGAAGTGATCAGGACACTGAAGAAGATGACAGATAGTGCTTACATAAAGAGTGGCAAGGAGCGAAAAGACGCAATGGTCCTTACTCTGATTTTGAAAACCACATTTGCTGGAAGGAGCCTAATGAAGCCAAAATACTTCCACCAATCCAAACACTGCAATTAATTCATTAGTCAATAAGATGAATAATAAATTCTTAAGTTGGGAGGATGAAAGAAGTTGAGAGTTTGAAGTCAAGTTATTCTACCTGAATCTTCTTTCTGTTGCATTCCCGCTTGCCACAACTTTCACTCTAGCTGCTTGAGGAGATTCCTGCAGAAAGATAAATAGATAAAAGAGAGTTAGAATAATTTAATGAAAATTACGGAGGAAACACTGGGAACATAGAAAACACCAGGAAACTTTTGGGAGCAAGAGCATATGCAGTACCCCCCCCCCCCCCAAAAAAAAAAATACCCTTTTTGGTGGGATGGGATGTGAAGTGGATCTTGGACTTGATTAAGAAAATCATACCTCCAGCAAGTCTTTCTCAAGACGTTCTTTCAGCTGCTGCATTGATGCTGTACCACCGGCAAGCTGCAGATGCGACATTGAAAATCAAAATTAGATGAGAACTTACAAAGATATTTATGAATGATTAGAATAAACATGGCCAAAAAACGTGTTCAACTTCCATCAAGGAATGTAAGAGTGACTCAAATATGTAGTGCGCGTCTGAAATGGATAAAATGAAAGTAGGAGCTGGTTTCAGATATTTGTGTTGAGGGTTGAAATTTTACCAATATACTGCTGTATAGCTCTCTCCTTATGTCCACATCACACTTGTTTATGCTCTCTATAACCTGAAAATTCCAAAGAACTTGAATAAGCTGGGAGAAAATAGATATATTAGACATAATGTTCCAATCCAAGCAAAAATCAACATGTAACAGAGAGGAATCACCAATTGCGGTAGGCCACGAACTGAGGGAGCAGTCTCTGCAAAATTTTCCATGCCAGGAATTGTCTGACATATCAAATCATTACAGTAAAAAGCAAATCAAGGACAAAAAAAATTGTCAGAGCCTAGGAATTTGAAATGACTTACTCGAATAAATGCACGTGATATCTTTTTGGGGAGGAGGGTAGGGGAGGGCGACAAGAAATACCATACCATCATAAGACAAACTCTCAATTCCACCAAAAGAAACTTTTAACCACATTGCACTTGAAGAGTTGTTTTTTTCCCTCTGTCCTTTTTTTTTTTTTTTTTTTTGTGTTATCCTTCATTTTCTTCCTCAAACTGGTCAATAGGTTAAATGCCCAAGCAGAATAGTAGAAAATGTACTTTAAAGCAAAAATGAAAATAATTGTTACCAAACTCTAGATAATAAAGCTCAAAACAATACCTCAAAAACATTTACAACAGATGGATGGCAGAATGATTGTTTAAATTTGCATACCATGATGGATATAGTAGCCCTCATGAACAATAGATCATCAGTAAAAAAAAAATTGAACAAAGTAATAAAACCACCTGAGCCAAGGATGGATTGAACAGGATGTCAGGAGTCTTGAATCTGTCTGCTCCAATTTCTATCGTCCTGGGAACATAATATAATAAGCAAAATCATAGAGCAAACTGGAATATATTGTAAACATGCTGGCAGAACTGGCACATTTTATAGGCATGCAGTAATAACAAGAGAATTTTGTTCGTTTACAGTAGTAAAGATTGGACATCTAACAGATCTCTAATGAATATTTGGAGCAGTATGGTCTTGTATTTCATCAGATCAACTCCTATAAGGATTTCATCAAGTATGAGCTTCAGAAGCTTTTTGATTTTGCTGGGGAAATCATGGTCAAAACGGGCTATGATCCATCAAAGAGGGGTGATGGTGAAGAGTTTACAGAGGAAAATCTACAGAAACTCTACCTAAAACCCATCCTCTTCCTAGAGAACTGAATGGCCTTTGGATATATACGATATAGATGAAAAGTAACCCATATCTGTTATGTGAACCTTTTCTAGTAGATATCAACAAATTGTGATGATGAATACTTACTGTCCATCAGGAAGCTCATAAGGTGTCATTGGAATATTTGAGTATGATTTATCTGGGAAAAAAAATACACATCACAGTTTTCCAAATTTCTTGCAGGAATTTAAATAACACAGGATTAATGCATATAGCAAGTATATGAATAAAAAAGCATCTGACAGAACTTTACCAAAACGATTGTCATTTCTTATTCTATCATGTGGACAACAAGTACATAAAGAAGACCAGAAAAGTACCCGATACAGTTATTTAGCCTTTTTCTATCTCCCATATTATCACAAACGATGCCTAGAACCTCCAAAGCAGGTAAATCTAGAAAAAAGAAGAAAGATTTTTAGTCTCATTGTACACCCATTTGATATTAGAGAATACATGGTTTGGTCAAGTTCTTTTATCCTGGGTAATACCATTTTTAATTAATAGTTACAGAAAATGCAAATTAGATTAATACATCTTTTTCAAAAAAAAAAATTCATAGAATAGTACACCGAAGTCCAAAATGGTTAGAGAATTTAGTCAGTCTAGGAATACAAACCATCATATAGAGTATCTGGAACTCGGCATACGCATTCTTTGATATCACTGGCAACAATCCTCTGCAACAAGAAAGGAATATTTAGTAGCACTATTTAGTTGTGTTTATACAGACAAAGAAATATTATTAACCACAGTAACAAACCTGGCAATAAAGCTTGTAACTTTCAGCTGTATTTGGGAAATCAAGATCCACTATCTATGAGGTTTAACAAATAATATATAAGAAAAGTAACAGAAGTACTGAGCACATGAAAACATCATTAACAAGCACAGGGAGAAAATATAGGATGGGAGACAAACATTAGCTTCAGATCATAAAAAATTTGACATGAAAAAAAATCCTTTTTGACCTACCCTCGCCTCACTAAAAGTAATATCAAATCTAAACTGGCTGAGGATTGGTTTCAAAACACTGATGTTATAGAACTGGCATAAGGATATGGTCAAAGATCACTATCATTGAAGACATTACAAGGAATAGCAGATCTCATTTCCATATGGCCTTAGACTTTGCGTCTAATGTTTGGAGTGTCAGAAAAAAATGCAGATTGATTTATCCAAAAATTGGCAAGAATTTATATGTTTAAAGGTGTGTTAATTTGATGTAATTCTAGATGGTCTGTGCTGTTTTATGAATGTTTTACTTCCCTTTCTTTTTTCCTTTTGCTTATTGGACGTTTTGGAGTGAAACTGTGAAGAAACAAGGCTGCAAAATGAAAAAACGAGCGAGGAAGGAAGAAGAACTGTAATACACATTTTATAGTTTAATGGGCTTCATTAATTTCCCTATTAGTTTTAATTAACCCAGCCCATTAAGGTTTTTATCTCTCACATATAAATAACACAAAGGTTAAAACATTTAATCTTTTTTTTCCTTTAATCACGAATTCTGAGCTAGGTAAATTTTTTTACCTTCTCAGACACGGCAGCCACCACCAACGCCGCCATATGATTGGCCATCGGTGGCAACAATAAGCCTAAAAATCATTTTTCTCCATCATTTAGCCTCCCATATTCAAGGATTCACAGTGTTTTCGAAAAAATACTCCCTAGCTTCTTTTTATTTATTTTTCCAGTGAATTTTTGGTTTAGGAGAAGGAATAGAGGAGGGTGGCAGAGAGAAGGAAGATTAGAGGAAAGGAGGGGGGTGGGCAGAGGGGAGTAGAAGGGCCAAGAGAAGGAAGAAGAGAGGGAAGGAAGGGGGACGGGCCCAGGGGAGAAGAAGGCTGAGAGAGGGAGGGAGAAGAAAGGGAGAGGTGGGCAGCCATGGGAGAGGGAGGAGGAGGAAAAGGAAGAAGGGAGAAGAGGAAGGGGGGTGGTGGCTGGTAGGCAGTAGGGGGGCGGCAGAAGAAGAAGAAGGGAAAAAAAAATAGGGTTAGGTTTTTGAAAAAAAAATGATATAATTAGGCGGCGTATTTTAGTAATTTTAAATTCTCTTTTTTGTAAATAGGTCTTTAGAGTTTACAAATCCTAAAATTTCCTCAAATTCAGATACGAATTTACAAATTATCCATAAATATTTTAAGATTTTCAAATTAGTCTTCAAATCTTTCTAGAATTTTCAATTTGACCCCAAACTTCTTAAACATTATATTTTTATCCAATTATTTTTAGAAATTCCCTTTTTATACCACAAGCCTTGTTGAAATTCTGTTTTAACCCATATTTTCAAAATTTTCATTTTTAGTCCCTAAACTTTCAGAAATTACAATTTGACCCTTGAACTTTTCTAAAATTATAGTTTGACCTCAAACTTTTCCAAACTCGAAAATTAACTTTTTCATATTCCAAAAGTGTTCCCAAATCTTTTAAAATGCAAAATATTTCATTTAACTTTTCAAAAAACCATCTTTCTTTTTTTTTTTAAAGGTTCTGATTCATTAAATACTTTCAATATAGGAAACAAAGACTTAGGGAGCTAGTTTTTTCAAACCATTTAGCACACATTTATATATGTTTTTGAGGTAAGAGTTCTAACCTTATTAAATTATTTAATTCTCTATAATTACATATTATATGTGGTATTTATTCTATGATTAAATGTATACTTTTAAATTCTATTATGTGTACAATATCTCTATAATTGCGCATATAAATGTCTATTGCATATGTCATCAAATAACAGGGTCTTAAGCTTGATAAAACAGAAACCTATGTTCGATTGAACAGGGTTTTAGCCCAATTAAAGAGAAGTTTATAATTCGATGACATACGTTGATCATTTATGTTTACATGATATTTTCAATGTATATATTCATGTAAAATGTAATAAGTACTTAACCTATATATTATGTTTAGAGGTTGATGGGTTACGATACGAGGACGAAAAATGACCAATCATTTATGAATTTTGAACTTGATTTAAATTATGTTCACATTTTTTAACTATAAATATTTATGTTTATGTTTTACTTGGTATAAATATTTTATTTTGGTAAAGTTTGTTTTTTTGTTCAAATTTATAATTTGATACTTATTTGAAATTAGGAATTTTTGATTCACTATTTGAAAATTTTGATTGTTTTAAATTAAAATTGTTCATTTGACTGACTTTTATACTATATTTTCTATTTTGAGTATTATTAGGAAATCTGGAATGTTACAAGAACCAATCAAATGACCAGCCAAGGCACCAGAACTAGAAAAATGACTAGCTCATGCAGCAAAACCAGTCAAATGACCGGCTCGAGCAGGAAGGCCGGCCAAAGGGCAGGTAACACCCATGTTGTGATAAATTTTGGGGGTTTGTGTCTATTCGAACACATGTTTATGAACATAATTGTTATTTTACATTCCATTTTCATGTATAACTCAATTCTAACTTGTATTAGGGGGGTTTAAGGAACTACAAAAGGACATCTTTTGTTAGTTTTTAAATAACCTGTGACTTACAGAACACTTTGTAACTTCAGGAAGAAAGCTTGGAGGCGAAGAAGGATTGCAAGACATTGGCTTCTGATTGATGAGTTCTATATTCTCTCTTTTTTTGCGCTTTTCAATTATGGATAGAGAGTAAACACCTTAGTTAGCAAGGATATGCGATTCATTTATGTTTATATGGGATTAACAATGGAAAAGCGAATCGAAGGGAAACATGAAGCACTGAAATCTGTAAAAGTTTCCAATTTGACCTGTGCATCTGTGTTTGTGTGTGTGTTTTCTGGGAGTGATCTGGAAGAGGGTCTGGGAAGGAGGAAACAGTGATATGGAAGAACATTCATCAGGTAAGGGAAAAATCACCCGAAATTCTCCTGGCCGAATTGCTTTTCTTTTAAATGAATATTGTGGTTTTATCTGCAAAGAGAAAATAGAGAGAAAAATTATATATATAAATGGTCAGATCAACAAAGTTGATCCATGTGTTCAAGAGAGAGAATTATTTGAAGTGAAAGTAACTCACTGTAACAATGCCTTTAGTCTCCAGACTTTTCATCAAGCAGTCAGTAAGGAATTCTCCCCCGATAGGAGATGTTGCCACAGCCTATGTGAAAAGAAAAGTTTACAAAAAATTATGGTGTGTAACTAAAATGAGAACCTAGACATAATTATTTGGCATTCATCATCAATGATGTTTTTTTTCTTTTTCCCCGTCAATTTAAGATACCAAGAAGTATAACTTTTGAATGACAACTAGAGAATCACAACTCACTGGAGACAAAAACTAATAAGACAGGTATGAAGGGAAAGATAACTTCTCGGATATGACAATTTTCTAAAGTAGTCTTCTTCCAAATAATGCATTCATCACATCTGGATGAGAATATTATTATTATTTTTTTTTCCGTGGGATTTTAGCATCAACAAGCGGCCGTTAGATGAAATTCTGTCATTTCATGTTCACCTCATTTCCACCCTAAATGTGATCACTAAATGGAGATATTCTCATTTCATGTTGATCAAATTTCAGCAGGGAAGGATGGAAGTTGAGTCTCTAAATGTGACACTTAAACCATCTCCACCCTGTAAATTTCTTCAATTAAACAAGCAAGCACATACATGTGATCACTTTGTCTCTCTCAAAAATTTTCAGCATAAAATCCTAAACTGAACATCATCAATGATTTCTAGCAAAGAGAACAAATATAACAGCACTAGAATTTTATTGTCAATTCAAGGTATGATCTATTTGTCAAAACTGGAATTTAGAAGAGCCCCCAGCAAGCTCCGAATAGATAATTACATAATCAACTAAGCTTAGAAAGGATACCTTTTGAAGTACATATCCCTCATGCACAGGGGCAACTGTGGTTGAACCTCCACCACTGAATCAATTAGTTGTATGCAGCAACCAATGTGTAAGTTTCTAATATTAGCATTAATAGTAGAATGACTAAAGAGAAAAACAGAAGAAATTCCAAGGGATTACAAAAAGGGGGGAATAAAAGATCTTCCAATCTAAAAAGCTAAACCCTTAGTTACAATAGTAGATTAAAAGAGGCCAAGCACAAACACGAGACCATTTACCTTGTAAGATATTACGAGTTCCAATTTCCATAATTAAGCAAGGAAGAACTTGCCAGAAGAATTGGTTAAAGGACAAGAAGAAAGAAAACACAAGGTAAAGACAACTTGGATACAGAATAACTGAAAGAAGTGGGATTTTGCGAGAGATTCCAAAGATATAAATGACTTCATGCCTGAACTTGGGTAGCAACTGGAATATAGAGATGAAAAGAAAAGGAAGAAAAGTAGATGGAGAGAAGTAGATGGAGAGAATTTAACTTAAATTTTAGGGCTGGCAATCAGTGGAGTTATATGCTTATTTGATAGTAGATACAAAATAACAAGAAAATAAACACACAAGTAATTTCTTGCAAAGCATCCAAGAAATTTAACTTGAGCAAGATAGAATGGATAAAGAGGATAATGCAGATTTAAATCCAAACCAGTCGAAAAACCTTATGAGAAAGAAAAGAGTAGCTGTTAGCAATGCACTCTTACCCATCAACTACTAAAGAAGTGGCACGTCCTGATGCAAAAGAAGTAAGCACCTGAGATGAGCAAATCATGACAATAATCTCAGTAATGATTCATACACAAAAGGAGGGGGCATTAAATCTTGCAGAATATTTCTCTGTGATAACGTTTAATCTATAAGAACCAAAAACTTGGAAATGGGTAGATGAACTTACAGCATTTTTAGCCAAAAATAATGCAGGAACCTGATATTTCTCAAACATGATCTCTGCTGCCCTAATAGATAGTTTGCCAGTCAAGTACAATCAAGAGCATAAATCACTATATGGTAAAAATCAGATAGAATAATATCCTTCCCAAAAAAAAAAAAAAAAAACCTGCCTCTTCTTATAAAGGTAGGTACATGAGAACCACTATGGCTGAGTTAGTCACTTTACCATTATGCCACAAGAAAATTTATTTAAGAAAAAGAAAAAATGACAGGGATTACAGACCTTCAGTTTCACATGTAAACCAAATGAAGATCATTGAGGAGGTAAACTCCAAACAGATAAAAAGTTGTGACTGTTGTATCAGTATCATATGTCAATGCAATCTATAAATGAATGAAATAAGCCCCATGCAGCAAAGAAGCACAAGGTTATGCATAAAGATGCATATGTATGCAAATCAAAACTACATGCAAACATTAAAAGGAAGGGTTCTGGCTTTCTGCTCACTTTTCTCTCTGTTGCTGGGTAGTAACACATGGCTCAGCAAGTAGCATTGGATGCTCCTTAGGATCAATCAAAAGGCAGTCCCTACATTTAACAGAGCAAGCAACAATATTATCTTAATGACCCTAGAGACAATGCTAAACTAATATAAACACGAGGGGGAAAAAAGGACAAAAAAATTGAAGGTGCTCGTTTGGCTGTACAAGAAAAAGAAAATAAGAAGACAAGCTTCCATTTACCAGCTACATATTATAAGAAACAAAAAGATGCATCTGCATATACAAGTAGCAGAAAATTTAAGATAGCTGCACTAGTACACAAAGGCGTATGCAGGATTTGAAATATTCATTCTATCAAGTGATGAGTAGAACAACAGACAGCAATATGCCATAAAAATAAAAATAAAAAGGCGAGAATCATAGTTCAAAGAAACAATAAAAGTTACTTGAAGGCATGATCCCATATGCTTTCAACAATATCCCAATCAGCAACTATTCCATCCTTGAAAGGTGATAGCACCTGTGCAAGTACCATACCATACGATTGTTAAGTCAAAACAATTGTGAACCAACAAGGGATTAAGATATTCAGTGGACTGACCTCCATGTGATCCCGGCGGTAACCCAAGGCTTTAGATCCTACAAACAGTTTGGGTTTACCACTGGATTTGGAATCTGGAATTGATTCAGAGTTCTTATCCAAGTTTTCTGGCTCATCAACAACCATTTGATCAACTGATCCAACCACCTAAAACAAATATAATTTTTAAGATAAAAATTAGCAATAAAGTAATGGCTGCAAAACAGAAGAAGAACGAATGATTTGCTAGTGAATGTGCATATTTACACATTAAATGGAAGATGCACTAAGATAGCTCAGCAACTACATGATGAAAGCTATATCGTGTCCAAGATCAATTTAAAACCCTTTTAAGCTGGCATGCAACTATCTCACAGAACAATGTTTGAAAACCTTTTCGCCACTTTACCAAAAAAATAGATATCCATAAAATCCAGCAGTCTGTGGTTGGGAATAAAGGACTTATAAAATTTCAGTGTATGTTGTTCACTTCTTTCGTCTATAAGTGGATATTGAATTAAAAAATTTATGGGATGAGATAAAACACTACTGGTTTGTACATAGAAGGATATACATATGATAATCCTTAGCATTTTAATCTGTAGTCTTTTAGGGACCTTACAGCAGAAAAAGAACCAAACTCTGAATTTGAATGCACTCATTGACAAATAAGAGAACTATATTTTACCTATACAATAAATGCAGTCATTAACTAAGGGTAAATCACAGATGAAATCAAATGAGATTCTTTACAATTCACATGTGGGGAAAACGTTCCCCATTATGCATCTTCGAGGTGAATTTAGTCATAACAAATTGTTAGAAATGGTTATGGTACTATCTATTCCTGATGATCCATTACGACAATGGTTGATATGACTTTTAATTGTCACATATAGTTCAATTATAAGAAGATCATAATTCTCCAGAGGATCTTTAGCAAACACAAGATGTTGATCAAAATGAATCGTGGAATGCATAATAACAAAACCTAAGGCATCTCACAAAACTAAAATCCCATAAAGAGCAAGGCATGAACTGTAGAATCTAGATATTTCTAAAAGGGCACACTTTGACATATGCTATCAAATTAAGAACTCCTCCTGGGAGAAAACTGACCTGTGAAGCAGAATTCCACATTACACAGGCTAATGCTATCATAAATTCACTCATCGTTAGTGACAACTCCATGTATTTGAGTCTATAATTTCATTCAGAAGTTGGAATGATCTTCACATGTTAAATCACAGTCATCACTACGCTTTAGGAGCACCTAAATGTCAACCAACGTTTTGTCCATGTTCATTACAGGCACATACTATAAACTCCAAAATTCTCCTTAGAGCCTAACAAACCACATAAAACTATAGTTCCAATCACCATACACTAAAAAAACACACACACAGAGAGAGAGAGAGAGAGGCCTTTGCCTTTGTCTTTTTTCCTTTTTGGGATCCCTTAGAAAATTTGAATTCATTCAGTCTACAATATGTAACCTCCAGAATAGTAGTCATCTATTTCTTTCCCTTAAATCACAGGTTCAGTTAATCATAATCCACGCTTAAAGTTCTGAAACGCAAGCAGAACCCCACCCTACCTGAAACTATAGAGTATAGAAGACTCCCTACATATTAAAAGGACAACCTTTTAGCCAATTATTGCAAATATTTACTGATCAACTCCTCGCAAACACGAGGACGTTATATATGTAAATAAAAACTTGTGCTTTTTCTTTATAAGTAATAATCCATATAAAGTTATTAACTTTGGAAACCTAATCCAATTCAAAAGAACAGAACTCCAGCTACATTGCCAACGTCATACAAGTAAGACCAAGAAACTCTTCAAATGCATAGAACGAACTGGTTCAAATTCTGCACTTTTCTGTTTTTTTTTTTTCTCTTACCGATGGAAAGACAGCTTTGGGAGCATCTTCTCCAGCATAACCAGCTTTACATGTGTGGTATCCCAGGTCGACCACAATTGCCGATACCTCATCTACAAAAACACAACCAACACTGTGAATTGCCTGCATCTCCGAAGAGAATGAGAGAGAAAAATGCTTGATTCTTACCGCCTCCATACATGATCGCTGGATTCAACTGCAGAGGCTTGGTATGATTAATTGGGAGTTTCCTTTTCGAATTTGCGCTCCAAATATATTGTTTCTTCGAGGGCTTTTTTGTTGATGTTTTAAAGAAATCGGGGCAAACGAGGATCATGTACCGTTTGGTGAGTAAATCATATGGGCTGGTCTGCCCGCATGGACCGCTTGGTGAACCTAATTAGTAATTAGTACTTATCCAAAGCTGATGATAAAATAATACTTGGAAAATTATAAATTGATTAAGGAGATAAATTCCAGAAACAATATTTTAAAGATGCAATTGACTTTTGGACAATATATTAAATATATAAATATAGAAAGAAAAAAAAAACTTTCAAGACTCAAATGTCTTTTTTATTGGTTATTTTCCAAATTTATATATTAATCAAATTGTAAAAAAATAAATAAACAAGGCCATTTTGGTTTTCCCCCTAATCATCTCACTCCTTTCTCTCTCTTCTCTACCAAAGATTTAACATTTTAATGATTTCATCAAAAAAAAAGTACACAAAATAGAAGATTTAAAGACAGAGGAACAAAAATCAAACAAAGCCCAAAAATAACTATGTATTTGATGTAAAATTCGTCATAATCTTGAAAACACTCAATCTTCTTCTTAGTTTTTTAATTTTGGTGTGTTCCATGTAAAATTTGGGAAAACTCAAGAGAGAGGTAGCTGTAGGCATCTCTCAAGAGAGAGGTAGTTGTAGGCATCTCTCAAGAGTTTGATAAGTAGTTGGATGAACCATACTTTTGAGTTTCACTAAAACTTACATGAACTCTCTGTTTAGCTCTACTTAAATATTTACACTAAAAAGTTTCTTGAATTCCACCAAAATTTACATACAACTCTATCTCCACAAAATCTTATATGAAACTGTTTAAGTTCAACAAAAAGTCACACATGGAACTCTTTTAAGAGCTCCAAAGATAGTTGCCTCTCCAAAATATGTATAGTTGAGATTCATATTTGTCATTTTATTTGTAGGCTTAAGATGCTAATCACCCAATTATACTTGTGACTCGATTTGATGGAGCTTTTATTTGGCTAATTTGAAGTTCATATTCTTGGAACCAAAATACAATTAACATAATTAATGATGGTTTAAATACTTGAGTTTTCAAGAAAGTTAAATTCCATAGTGAAACATTTTTTTTAAAAAGAAATGAACAAAGATCCTTGAAATGTATTTTAGAAATAAATAAATTATGGTGCTTAAGCAAATAGTTGTGTATAGCATAATTTTTTTTTGAAATAATTTATTTTATACACTATAATTGTAAATAATATAATTGAAACTCATGACCTTTAAAATCATAAGTGATATGTTTTACCAACTAAGTTACACCTTATTTGATTTATAAATCTAAATATAAAAGATAAAATTTTGAAACAATTATCTACAAATCTTTAAAATAGCAAACTTGATATATTCATTCATATCGTAGAAGAACAACTCTTTCATACAGCTAGTATACATGATAATGTTTGCTAGAAATTTCCTACCTAATTCAAAAACAGCTTTGAAAAGATTCTATTCAGACGCTTCCCGAGACTAAGTGAAGCTGCACCTAAATATATATGCTTCTCGATGTTCTCTCCGTTCAGCTGCTTTTTCTTGGCTCTGTCTTGATAATAGGGATGAGTTGTTTTTGTCTCAGAGCTTTGTTATGTTGTACATCCCTATCCCTTGCTATATATAATATATTGTGCCTTGCCTTTCAAGAAATAAATAAATATATATATATATATATATATATACCATGAGTTTGGGAAGCAAAGTTGCAATTATATATGCAGTACTACTGAGAATGCTTTCATGCTTTGGCCATATTGAAGTTGCAGGTGTTTTTTTTTTCGCAGTTATTATTGTTTCTTTCTTATGTAATTTTGTGTACTTCTCCTTCCTGTGACTAATTTTATTACAATTTACAGCTTTTATGTATGTAAATGAGTGCTATTTGGTTTATGAGTTTTGTTACTCAACATGTATATTTGGCTTCCTAACTTTGCATTAAAAAAGAAGCTCTTAGTTTGAATACTCCATTCTTTGAAACTTTTTTTTTTTCCCATCAAATATTAAAACTAATTCAAGTAGAATGTTGTATTCATAGCAAAAATCAACTATATACATCCATCAAATAAGCTAATATATGCTTCAATTAAACTTAAGAATACTAAAAATAGAAAAAGAAAAGTTCCATATATATATATATATATATAACGGTATCGCATTCTTAGCACAAAGTGAAACATTTACTTATTTCTGTTACAAATTAAGGGAACTCCATATATATAATTATGACTCAGAAATTATTCTGCCTTCTGAAATGAAAACTCAAATGGTTTACGTCACTCAAAGCCACACCTCTGTTTCCATCTTTGCACATGACTTTGAAATAACTGCAAACTGTAGGTCCAGATTTTTCAATCTTGAACCACCAGTTCTTAATGGTTTTTGCACCTGGATTCCCTTCAACACCACCCATTGCCACAAAATATTTCCCAGTTGCTGGATCATAATTTTCGACCATCCAAAAATTCTCTTCTGGTCAGCTAGTTGTTGTTTTAGGAAAATAAACATTAAGATCCTTAGAAAGTCGGATTACGTCACCTTTTTTTGTGTACACTGGATAAAATTCCAGTGTTTTCAAACTCCGTTTGTGCTTGGAAAACCGCAAACGGGCAGGTCTCATTGCCAAAGAGGCCTAACACGAAACCACAACCAATGCTAGGGTCAGCAGGAAGAACGTTGTAGTCGGCGCCGGCGGCAATGTCATACACCGGCTCAGGTGCTGCAGCAGGCAGCTGAACAAAATGAAAAGTGAGTGGAGATGAAGAAAAGGAGAAGTGAAGAGATGAGCATATGAAATGCTGGTTTCATACTGAATTGTTATATATATTTGGGGAATTATAAATTGATAGAAAATGGAAGTTTGATTGTACGTAGGAAATGATTGAAGAATGAATATGATCACCTTTTTTTTATAGTAGGCCAAACGTGGAAATTGTGGAAGAAAATTCAATATCAACTTGATGGTGTTTAAAAAATTAGTTGATGTGGTGGGTGAATATTGGTATAGGATCTAGAGGTCATATTTCACATAGAAAATTTATAAAATTCAATTGAGTCTTATCACTTATAAAAAGGAGTTATATTCATCTTTCTCTTCTTTGTGTTATGAATGAGTTTATTTTAATATTTTTAAGTGCATTAACGTTATTTTAAATTCTTAAAGACTTCATGCATGCATGCATGCACTCAAATACAAACTCCATATAGTTTCATTACAATTACATTTTCTTTTTTTAAAAAAAAATTAAAGTTATTCTAAATTTACATTTTCTCCATTCAAAGTAATTATTTAGATACAAATTTGGCTGAACTATTTTCATTTTATGAGGTGAGTTTAAAACTTCATAATTTAGGAATAAAAATTATTAAATTTTGATGGATGAATGTATATTCAGTCATTTAATGATTAACTCACTTTAGCTTTTTGAGGATAAACCATAGTTTCAATAATGCTTCCAAGTAAAGCCCAGAGGTTTTGGTGCTACACAATCTATCTAAATTTGGATTTGAATCAAGGCATAATTTGAAAAGGAAAATATGAAGGATTCAGCGAGGATACAAATTACAAAGCTTGAAAGGAATCAAAATAATAATAAAGCAAATTGGAGATTTTTTTTTTTTTTTTTGTCATCCTAGTTTGTCACGCATTTGAGTCATCGTTAAGTTCTTAATTACCCCCCATCATCTTATTATTTATGTGGTTTTGTTTATGGGTTTTTTTTTTTTTTTGTGGATTTTTTTCCACCGTTGTTATATGATTTTCTTTCTTTCTTTCTTTCTTTCTATCCATTTGCACGCTAAAACTTGGTATTACCATTAGATGTTGTGAGGAGATAAAACAGTATATAAGATCAAGGCACAACCACAAAAGCTAAAATAATACAATCCTATAAACTAACACAGAGTAATAGAAAAGTGTGCCTATCAGGTATTAATTAGTATAACAAGAATTAAAACATTGAAATATAGAATTAAAATGTGAAAACATATGGAACAAACTAGTGCTAAAGTATAAAGAAAATACGAAAGGAAATACATATATAGAAATGAAGGACCAATATATATATATATGAGTGACAAATTTTTCTGCTTTTTTTTTATTTTAAAGAAAATAGGTAATATATTCATCAGAGGAAAATTACAAACAGCTGTTGCACCAAAGACAACCACACACAATCTAATCTACCAAAACAAGCACAAAAAGCAGAACAAGCCCCAGCGCAATAAAGCAAAACAAACTAACAAAAACCAAGTTCCATGGGAGGCTAACTTGTTCTCCCCTGGCAACAAAAACAAGCCAGTCTCCAAGGTACAAAGTATCTCAAAAATGAGTGATCAATTATATCTAGTAACCAAACAAAACATGAATATATTTTTAGATTTGATTAATCAGGAGATCCAATTCAATTATATAGACCTACGCAATAGGTAGTTAATTATGCCCAACATACGTATGATTTTATCTTGTAGTTGGAAGATGAAAATTTATTTTATATTGATAAAGGGAAGCTAATTTTGGAAGAGGAACTTTGTATTCAACAACATTCAATTTTTCTTACTTGAAACAAAATTATTCAAAGCACCCCTACCTATTTATACTAGAGCATATTATCCACGAATGGCCAAGATGATGCCAACACAATTTTTTTATCCAATTCATACAATATATCAAGTAGATTCTTCTATAACAATATATAGATATTCTATTCAAAGATAATTCTAAAGCTAGTTTCTAGGAAAATTGGCCTCTTGAACTTCTTGTATTTTTTTCTTGGGCTTCCTCAAAATATAATTTTTTCAAACTCAAACTTTCTTTGGGTCAAATCAAGTTTAGAAAACTCAAAGTCTTCATGCACGAGTGGCTTAATGAAAATGTCAATAACTTTTTTTAAAAAGGTAAATACATTAGAAAAAGGAATGGAGACCTTCCAAAAAAGTTACAAATTGTACCTATGATGAAATAAGGGAAAAAATCATTTCAGAAAAACAATTGGCTGACCAGTCAATACAAGTTGAAGAGCAAACCAAAGAAGAGGGGAAATATACCAGCAAAAACAATCTGATGCCAAATAAAATTAATAGACCAAAGCAGGGATAAACTCCTTAAAAAACTATTGGGAGAACCACATCTCCATGAACCCCTTTCTTGATGAGTGAATCAACTTCCTCATTGAATATTCTTGAAACTTTCCTAATTTCCCAAATATGGTTATGTTCTTAAAAGCTTCAATTTGTAAAATACTCCACTTAAACTTGCTTTCTGCATTATCTTATGCAGTGGTATAGAATATCAATATGGTTGCTTCGGTCATGGAACACTGAATTCTTTGCTAATGTCACAACTAGCATGTTGTCGACCAAAAACCCGTTTTTGGTTCTTCTTGTGCCATCTGAGCCATACTATTTGGTCTAGAAGTTTGTTGAAAGAACTCGGATGGCCACAAGAAGAACCAACAAGATTTGGACGTTAAGTTCTCTTTGCAACAGTCCCCTTACTAGATAGAGTTGTAGCCTTGAACCTAGTTGTTTTGCCAAGACCTACTTTGAAAAGCAATTATATTTGAATCTTCTTGAGAAGGATTAAACGAACATAAGTGCATACATACATAATTGCAGCTTTTTGTTACGGACAAGGAGCCATGAGGTTGCCACATATAATTGTACTTTATACGAACGGTCCTTCGTATATAATAGGGTATTTATGATGTTCCTAATATAAAATTATATATATATATATATACACACATGACGCTCTTATTATTTACAAGGTTCATTATAAATACTCAACTATATACAATGAATCGTAATACAATATTCAACCATATAAGACGATTTGTCATATAAAGTACAAGCATAAATGACTCTCTTAGCCATCGTATATAGTAGGGGGTATAAGACCTTGAGATCAATTACATTATAATGGCTCGAATTCAATCAAGCTTATAATGCTTTCAGCTTTGCTCATTAAATTTTTAATAGGCTTGAGTTTGAGTTTAACTTCAACTTTGTTTTTAATATTTTAATTTAAAATTTGATTAAAAAAATAATAATAAATATATATGTACGTGTGTTGACAATTCAATCAACCAATGAACCAAATATTTTCAGGTTTACACTTGACTTGAATCTTTAACAAGTCGACTGGAGCTTGAATCCAGCTTTGATCATATAACTTGCGATCAACTTGACTTGTTTCACCTCTAGTATATAGTATCACTTATATATAGATGAGTATTTATGACAACTCGTGATATAAAATTAACTGTATATGATGACTTCAAACCGTCTTAGAAAACAAACTTTATACCATGGAGCATCGTGTCTTCACTAATTGATGTAAATTGCTGAATCACTTGCTAGATAGAGATGAAAGAGTTTGTCAAATGACTGGATTGGGTAATAGTGGAGATTTAGATGGATAGAATGGCTGTCTTTTTAGAGGTTCTAGGACTTTAAGAATTTCCTTTGAAAGATAGAATCACTTGAGAAGGAAAGAGAAGTATGTTAACTAGACAAGACAAGATCAAATAAATGATTGCGATCACTTGAGATGCAACAAATGATTGAGCAAAAATGCCCATTTTATGTAGACGATAATTTAATACAGTGATTCGGTAATAAATCTTCAACCACTGAAAATTACAGTTGAACATGTGTACATATTTACCGGCGACATCTAACGTGAATGAAGGTGGCATAAGCATTGATCAAATAAAAAAATTATAATTTTGGAAACCCCTATTAGTTTTTTATATTATAGTTCACTAGAAGTAAATATCTTCGAGACAGATAATTACTGCTTCGAAGTCAAAATAACCGTAAAGGTAAATTTACAATGGTATCTAGTGTGAAATAATTGGAATTTAAGATATAAACCAAGTTCAAGTCAAAATGTTTTTTTAGACAAAAAATATTCATGTAATTATTATTTTTTCTTTTGTGAATATGTAATTATTCTTTCTAGTAACATATAGTTGGCACAAATATAACTTTGTTTTTTGAAAATAAACAGAGATATCATTAGAAAGATGAATTGAATATAACGATTAAAATTACATAAGAGTGAAGGTTATAAAACCATATAGAGCAAGAGATAGATAAAAGCTATAATCTAACCAGGTAAAATATATTATCACCACAAATCAAAACAAGAACAATCAACCCAACAAGAATAGCAGAAAAGTATCGGTTGGCTAAAGTGGGAAATTCCTTTACCGCCATCTGACCAAACAATTTCCATCTAATTAGAGTAGGTTTATCATCATCAAATTCTTCTGCAGGTCTAGTCTATTGAGAGCTCAATTCGAAATCATCCTTATGGAAATAGATGAATTCATTGGTGTGATGACAGAAACAATTTATCAATTTTCTGTAGAACCATATGACTAATCTCACATATCATAAATATAAAAAACTTACTAAGGGAAGGGAGAAACCTAGAAAGGGAAAAGAAAATACAAGATAATACTATAAAAAAAATATAGAAAGGAAAATCCGGCCTAGAACATTAGAAAGGAAATCTAATGGTATAATGATTTCAAGTATTATTTTCTCAAGTTACACTTAAATTTAATACAAGAATAATTTAAAATAAACAATAATTAAAAGTGTTATATAATAAAAAAATATTTCTTTCACATTTTCATGCATAGATTTTGTTACCCAAATAATAATAACGACAATAATTATAATAAAAATTTTGATAAAAAATAAGAAAAGTTAACAATATTTTTAGATTCGAACTCAAAGTTTGACTGAGCAGTATGTGCGTGATTCGGCTTGCTTTTACCCCTAGTATACAGTAGCGCTTTATACGATGGCATGCTATAAATAGTTGTGTATTTATGGAAAATCAGTTTGAAAAATCTAAGAGGGGGTGAATTAGGTTTTTATCCGATTTTTCAACCTAATTCAATAAAATGCCTTTTTGACAACAAATATCAAACACTTGGTGTGCTAGTTGTGTGAGAAATAATGTGTTCAAATAAAATGCAGAAATTAAAACAATGAACACAATGATTTATAGTGGTTCGGTTTATCCAACAAAACCTAATCCACTACCTTGAGTTACCTACTCAAGGATTTATCAAATCCATTCACTAATCAAATAAATGAGATTACAAAAGAGGCTCGCCCAATTCACCTTAGAGTTTTACAAATAACCTCTCAACCGATCAAGGCTCACTCAACCCTTGAGTTTTACAACACAACCTTGATTATACAATAATCTCACCACTCTCCTTAGTGAATCCTAACAATACAATTCAATTCAAGGTTCACCCAAAGGTTTTACAAACAAACCTTAAATACAAAACAACCTACACAAGGCTCACCCTAAGACTTAGTGTTTTATGCTACTTGCAACTTTGATACAATTACAATCAATAATAAGAGATAGAGAGTTTGATAGATATCACCTTAATGTGAAGATATATCAATTTGAATCATAATCACCTCTTTGAATAATGGCTTGTCAAGATTGCTCAAAATTCACCTTTGAATGTAAAAACCCTTCTTGAATGATTTTAAAAAGATTGATGTTTAGAAAGGGTTTTGGAATGTTTCTAAGATGTTATAGGATCAAGATGTATAATGTTTTTGCTCAAAAAATGTTCTTGAAAAGAATTTCAAAGGTTTTGGTATTTAAAGGTTTGTTTCCAACGGTAAAAAATGAAGCTGTTAGAAACCCACTCAGGAAAAGTGCGGTCGACCGCACATCAGACTAGTCGTCCGCACCATCATCCGCAAGCTCACTGGACAACCTTAGGATGATGATTTTTCATCTTGCGGTCGACCTTATGGCCGTCCACAAGTTGACAGATGAACAAATTTGACAGCACATACATCTACATGATAAACTAACTTGTGGATGATACCTGAACCACTTTAGGTCAACTGAAACATGTTCATTTGTGTATCAACAATACTCTAACACACAAATGATGATTTCAATTAACCATATAAGTTATGGTTTCAATCCAACAAGAGTTTATGAATCATTTAAGTTTTGAAGTCACGATACATGGTTTTCAAAATACCAAAACATATTTTAACATATTATAAACATTTTGAAATAACGTTTTAAGTTCATAGAGCAACCTTTAGAAACCATTACTCAATTAGAGGTAGAACTAGAGATATCAAAATATATAACTCTAAAACTATACCTCTAGTTCCTATCTAATCCAATAAAAGCTTGTTTTCAAATCTTGATAGTCTTGACTTGTATACTTCCTTGAAGACTTGAAATCTTGTTCTTGCATGCATTAAATCATGAATCCAAAAACTTTATCACTTGTACAAATAAGACATTAGTCCTCATCAATGTTCGTCATTAATCAAAATTAAGGCATTAAAAGCTTTAGGCTTTCACAGTTGTATAAAATTAGATATATATGATGATTCATTAATCCGTCTTAGAAATCCAACTTAATACAATGGAGCGTTGTGAAATAATACGTAGTTAAAGAAAAATATCGGATAATCTAGATAGAGGTGAAAAATCTAGAAAGATAGAATGATTGTCTTTTTATACGATAACAAACACAATGACGGCAACAAAAACAACGACAAATTTATAGTGTAATAATATTTTACATTTAGAATTATGATAAAAAATTTCGACAAAGACGAATTTACTAAAAGGCAATGTAAACTTTCATAGGGACAAAAATGGCACGATTTTGTTTTTCCACCTCATGCTTGATGCCAACAAAAATTTCAAATGTTAATTTTGCAAAATTAGAAATATGAATAGGATGCTACCCAATTTATGAGATAACAATTTTGGGTTGTCAAGTTGCAAAGGCTCTTTTAAGGTAAGAAAATAACGAGTTTTCTTCTTGGAATTTCTTATATAAATCAATTTTCTCCAAAGCATTTGCTCCCATCTTCTGTCATCACACAAGGCATAATCTACGGCAGGTCTGTATCTTTAGTTATCTTCTTTGCCTTTTCTTTTTCTAGCTCTCTCTGCATATGTGTGTGTGTCTGTGCTGTGCAAATCATATATGTGTGTCTGTCTGTGCTGTGCAAATCATATATATATATATATTGGTCCATCTCTGGTTGCTTTGGATTTTTTTCACTTTTGCACACATTTGAAATTTTACAAGCAAGAACATTCTTTTTTAACCTTTCAGACATACACAATCAAGCACAAAAAATGACGCTAAGTTTTATTATATATGCTCAAATATGAATTTTTTTTATTAGAAATTCTCTTTTATTTATCGTCTTTGATGAAAAAAAAACATAGATGAATGACGATCTCATTCTACTAATTAATCATCCGTGTGTCCTTGCCTAGGATCTTTTATTCAACTATTCTTTGCCATTGAACATTTTTAATAGATACCATTGTTCATCACTTTAATTTGACGAGTGGTTTTCTATTTCTAATAGAAAAATTAGAATGGAAAATTGTGGTAATTTTGCAAGATCATCAAGTGGACCCGTTGAGAAGCTTGATCTTACATTGCGATTGGGGTTACCATATTATGATCGTCAAATCGAGGTAAACTGTATGCTACAATTAATGCAAAAATTATTTTCCAAGTTTATAAAAAAAAAAAAAGCCATCTATATATATTGAAGAAATTATTTTCATGAAATTTATAGAATTAAACCTATCTTTATTCTTTGTATGAATTAATTTTCTTTAGTTTATCAGTACTATTCTTAAACTGATCTTTTGATATCCAATGTTGGACTGACATGAAAACTTTGTTGGTGCAAGGAAACTAAACGAAAAACAGAAAGTATATTTGAATCAAAAAATTATGTGAGGCCCGTTGGTGGTTCAAAAAGATGCTACAATTGTGGAAATGATGATACTCCATTGTGGAGAAAAGGTCCACATGGGCCACAAGTATGTATTATATTTCTATTAATTGAATTTCTTACTTTATTTACAATTAGTTGAAATATTTCAGATTTTAATTCTTAATTTCTTGTGTGTGTGTGTGTGTTTTTTTTTTTTTTTTCTTTTTCCAGACACTTTGCAATGCATGTGGACTTCGATATGCACGTTTTGTCAAGAACAGTACCGCTTTGCAGGAACCAATGATCCTATAAGAAAGGCAGTAGGCATTTAGCCATCCAGAATCATTAGCTTAACTTGATCTTTGCATTCAGACTTATTTCATTATCATAAAGATGCTGTTTGTAGTCGAACCAATGATATGAAATACAAATTATGGAAGTCTTTTTCCCTTCGGGATTTAAGATATGCATATTTCATAGTAATTTCTTTTGTTTTTGTTTTGTTTCCAATATATATAACTTGGGGAAGAATTGAAAATAGTTATTAATTTTGTGAATCATATACATATCTGATTCTCAACCGTTGATGTATTTTAATTAGTTCACTTTTGTCTCATCACTTTCCTTGTGTTTGTATGGCAACTACAAAAATCTCATATCTAAAACCCTTTGAAAAATTATCAATCGATCAATATCCGTAGGGAAGTAAACAAAAAAAAAAAAGGAAAAATTGTTGGATTGTGATGTCTGTCTAATCTACTTGAAGATTACTTTGGACCATTCTTTTGTCTACGTATGGAGAGTCAACTCAATGCAAACAAATAAATAATTTTTTTATTAGACTGATAGATTGGGGAGATTTTCCATGAGTTTTATATTTTCCTTTTAAAGAACTTATCATTTCATATTATTCTTTTACTTTTTACAAATCTTTAATGTAATATTTCGTATAAAATTTATTATAGTTGTGAGGCCTGTGAATTATTCAAATTTTATACTCCTTTTATTTTATTTCAATTGTTTACTTTAGACTTGTATAATAATTAATACAAGTACTGATAATTATTTATGTAACTAAACTTTTTAAATTACCATGATTTAATAGACGGTGTATGTCCTCCTCAAAAAATCCATTCTCCAATAAATAGTTGATAACTTATTCAATTCCTTCACTAATAAAAAGGGTATAATTATAAATGTAAGTCTTACGGATAATTTGAATGGAACACTCAAAAAAAAAAAATATAGACAATTGAAATGGAATCGTAAGAATTATAACAAATTATCATCATTAATAACGGACTCCATTATTTTCTAGATGCATTAATTGCTTCTCCAAGCAACTCTCATATCTAAGTTGGCAAATTGTCTTCTTCCAATTTGCATCCCATTAATTATTTGCAACTTCCAATAGAGATACTCTAAGGCTTAATTAATTAAAAGAATGTCAATACCTGAAATTATTGCAACTCATATATATATAATGGTAGTAAATCTATTCGGCTAGAATCTATTCAGATAGAGATAGGTAATTAAGAAAAAAAAGTGGTATAATTATTCTGTCTCCTATTAAATATTTTCATGAGTCCTAAATTACCTTTATATTAAAATTGGTTTTATCTTAAACTATTGTATTTCCAATACAGTAATTAATATAACTTTCTCACCTAATTTTCACTCTTTAATCACCGATTAACTAATGTTATTTATTCACATCCAATTCTTCCTTCATCTGCATATTTGTCTTTATTTTTGTTTTTTTTTTTGTTTCATTATTCATTCTTATTAATTTGTTATGGAATATTCATCTTTAAATGTATGAAGCTTGAAATATGTACATCATGGAAAGAATGTGCAACTCATGGTAATTGTTGATATATATATATATATATATATATTTGTGAACTTAATTATAATAAAGAATAACACTTTAATTATATACATCATACAACTTGTTGTGAAATAATTAATTGATATTTCTTACACACAAAATAATATTTTAATAGTTTTATTTAAGTTTTAATTTTCTTATATATAAGTTCAAAAATATATTATTTTAAGTTATCTTTTTGTAATTTTATTTTTAAATATAAATACAAATAATTTTTTAAAAATTGAATCACCTTGATTAATTAATTACTTAAATATGAATATATATATATATATAATATACATAGAAAAAAAATATAATTAAACAGTTTATAGTCATATAGATAAAAAATTATTAGTCTTTAAACTATGAAGTCTCAGCAAACTGGCAAGTATAAGTTTGTTTGTACAAAAAGTACCAGTTTTTAAGGCATGATTATTCTTAGATCTCTAATAGCTATCTTTCAAAACCAATTAATTACTTAAACTATCCGTGCATGGTTGGAATCTCAAACTTGAAGTGGTTGATGACAAGTTTTCACTCCTTGCATCTGACTAAATTCGTCAAAGTTTACTTTCCTTTTTCTAATATTTTATTTATATAAGTTCAATCTATTATTTTAAGTTATATTTTCATAATTTTATTTTTAAAATATTAATACAAATACGTTTTTAAAAAATAAAATCACCTAGATTAATTAATTACATAAATATGAATATATATGAATATTTATTTTTTATATTATTTTGTACAAAAAGTACCAGTTTTTATAAAAAATATTACTTTCATTTTATGAAAACAATTTATTGTGAAATAATCAATTGATACTTCTTCTACACAACAACAGAGAAAAGGTTTATAACTAAATATTTTATAGTCATCTAGATAAAAAAAATATGAATATATATTAATTTTAGAAAAAATGTGTATAAATATAATATATATACATGGAAAATAAATATTACTAAATAGTTTATAGTCATAGAAATCAAGAGTATTAGTATTTTAACAACTAAGTATCAACTCTTGAATACAAAAAAATCATCATTTTAACATTGAAGTATCATACTTTGAACGTAAAAGTATTACTTTTTTCTACATTATTTGTAAATTTAATTATAAGAAAAAAATACTACTTTAATTTTTTTTTAAAAAAAATTGAATCACCTATATTAATTAATTACATAAATATGAATATATATTAACTATAGGAAAATGTGCATAAATGTAATATATACGTAGAAAATAAATATAACTAAATAATTTATAATCATAGAAATCAAGAGTATTAGTACTTTAACGATGAAGTATTAGCTCTTCAATACGAAATTATCATCATTTTAACAGTGAAATATAATATTACTTCTCTTATATATTATTTGTAAACTTAATTATAATATACAAAACTACTTTAATTATTTAAAAAAAATTGAATCACCTAGATTAATTAATTACATAAATATGAATATATTTTAACTATGGGAAAATGTGTATAAATATAATATATACATAGAAAATAAATATAACTAAATAGTTTATTGTCATAAAAATCAAGAGTATTACTATTTTAACAACGAAGTATCATCTATTCAATGTAAAAATATCAGCATTTTAGCAGTGAAATATCACAATTTGAATGTAAAATTAAACTTAATTATTTAGTGTGATTCTTCACGGTTAAAGTAGTAATATATTTACATTCAAATTACGATACTTCACTATTAAATTGATGATACTTTGACATTGAAAAGCTTATACTTCGTTGCTAAAGTACTAATATTCTTGATTTCTATCAACTATTTAGTTATATTTATTTTCTATGTATATATTATATTTATACACATTTTTCTATAATTAATATATATTCATATTTATGTAATTAATTAATACAACTTATTCAATTTTCTGAAAACATAAATATAAAAATAAATTAAATTAATATATTTTGAACTTATCTAAATAAAAAAATAAATATATTTAAATATATTTTATTTTTTGTAGAAGAATTGTCAATTAATTATTTCACAATAAACTCTCTAATGAATATAAATAAAGTAGTATTTGTTTTTTATAGTTACATTCACAAAATAATGTACAAAATAAGTGACAGTTTTGCATTCAAAATGTGATACTTCATTGTTAAAACGCTAATATTTTTACACCTTGTTGTTAAAATGCTTATTTTTTTTATCTCTATGAAAATGAACTATTTACTTATTTTATTTTTCTATTATATTATATATATATATATATATATATATCCATCTTTCTATTGTTGATATATATTCATATTTATGTAATTAATTAATAAATCTAATTAAATTTTCTAAACAATTATTTTTGTTAATATTTTTAAAATACAATTATGACAAAATAAATTAAATCAATTATACTTTTAACTTATATATAATAATAAAATTAAATAAATTTATATAAATATCTCTTTTTTGTAGAAAAAGTTTCAATTAATTAATTCACAACAGACTGTTTGATGAATATAATTATAGTAGTATTTTTTTATAGTTAAATTCACAAAATACTGTACAAAATAAATGATAGTTTTGCATTCAAAAGGTGATACTTCATTATTAAAACATTGATACTTTTGCACTGAAATACTAATACCTTATTGTTAAAATGCTCATACTTTTTATCTTTATAGCTATAAACTATTTAGTTATATATTTTTTCTATTTATATTATATATATATATATACACGTGTGTGTCCATCTTTCTATAATTAATACATATTCATATTTATGTGATTAATTCATCTAGGTGATTCAATTTTCTAAAAAGATATTTATATTAATATTTTTAAAAATAAATTATGAAAAAATAACTGAAAATAATATATTTTGAACTTATATATATATATAAATAAAAACTTAAATAAATATATTTAAATATTTTTTTTTGTAGAAGAAGTATCAATTAATTGTCTCACAACAAATTGTCTGATGAATATTATTAGTAGTGTTTTTAATATAGTTAAATTCACACAATAATATTTAAAATAAGTGAGATTTTTGCATTAAAAATGTGATACTTCATTGTTAAAACGTCAATACGTTTTTATTGAAATATTGATACATCGTTGTTAAAATACTAATTGTTTTTATCTCTATAACTATAAATTACTTAGTTTTATATTTTTCTATTTATATTATATATATATATATATATATATATATCCATCTTCCTATAATTCACATACATTCATATTTATGAAAGTAATTAATTGTGCTGATTCAATTTTTTAAAAAGCTTATTTATATTAATATTTTTAAAATAAAATTATGAAAAAATAAATTAAAATAATGGATTTTAAACTTATATATATATATATAACCAAAAATTAAATAAATCTATTTAAATATCTTTATTTTCTTTTTTTTAGAAGAAGTATCAATTAATTAATTCACAACAAAATGTATAATGAATACTAATTAAAATGTATTAATTCATTGATCTCTCAAATACTAATGTTGTCATAACAAAGAAGGATGCATATTCTGGTATGTGATGAATTACACTTAAGCATAACATTGCAATTTAAGAAAGCATTGGAAATCTAAGGAGCATTAAATCATGAAACGACTTTCTTTTGGAGAGAACTAATTTTGTTTTTGAGGGAACGGGGTTTTTGGAAGGAAAAGAGGGATGATAAAGATGTTGAAGGGGGTAAATGATAAGAATTGTATTATATATTACATTGATTGATTCTATTCGAGTAGCACTGTCTTATATAATGAAGAAAAAAGATGAAATATTTATTTATTCATTGTTAAGACATTCTTTCTTAATACACGCATTATTGCAGCATTTATAGAAATTACAAGATCAAATAACTAAGCCTAACAATTAATTGGGATGGATCTCCTCTAATCATGATGCAATATGAATGTAACAAGGAAGGGTATATCGCTGAGAGCCAAAAGTCTCTTCCTATCTTTCACAAAAATTCCAACATCTTTGCAAATGATTCTGCAATCCGGGAAAATTGAGGAACAATACATAAACTTGTAAGCATTCCCATATTTCTCAAGCTTAAAGCAATTGCTTAGAGTTTGACGACCAGGATTTCCAGCAACTCCACCAATGGACACGAAATATTGTCCGGTTGCTCGATCGTAACGGTCAAGCTTCCACAATTCCGTGGTGTCCCAGAAGATTACATTAAAATCAGTTGACACTCGGACGACACCTTTCTTCGGGTTAAGAGGAGAAGAGAACATGGGATTGCCATTGGATCCTTGGACGACTTCAACAGGAGAAGTTTGGCCGGGCCCGAAATCAAGCCCACCTCCGATAGTATTGCCGTTAGCATCGGACGTGTGAGGGCTGACCTGTCCGGAGTATCTTTCCTCCAACCACCACTGGTTCGGGGGCTTCAGCAGCGGAACAGAAGAGGAAATTGGCTAATAAGAGAAGTTAGAGGAGAAGCAAAGTTGTTTTCATTTTGTGTGGATGCAATTTCTTATCTAGTTAAATAAACTATTTTGTGTTAATGCAATTTCTTATTTTGTGTGATGAATTTTTCATAAACTATTTTAGTTTTCAATGATTATAATTTGAACATTTTTTGTCCCTTTTTTTGTTGATCATTGATGATTATTTTGAAGAAAAAAATTTGTCCTTGATTGTTTTTTGTGAATCACTCCGGTAATTAAATATATATGTTTTACTTAGTCTAAAGTTTTTTTAAAAAAATTCACATTATCCTTAATATTAATTTAGTTATTAGTAAAACCATTAGAACTCTTTTAAATTAAAGAGATTGTTAATAAAAATTTATATGAAAAATATATTTATTTTTAAACATTTTAAATTAAAAATATAAACATTTAATTCTGAAAAAAAGGAGGGAGCGTTAGATTCTTCTTTTACAAATTCATAAGGATCCACCATATGACATAATCTTTATTAATTAACAGATATGTATATTTTCTTTTGTTTTTTCTTTCGAGGCAACAAATATATATGGTTAAAAAGGAAATGACAATTATTAAAAAAAAGGAAAAAGTGAAATATTTATTTAAATAATTATCATTACATCATTAAACAAAATCCAGAGCATTTTGTTCATTGCAAAACACGCGATGATCAATGCAAAATATATATATTGAAGCATGAGAAATTAGTTAATTAATCATCATGCTCAATGAATGTAACGAGGAACGGCTCATCGCTCAGAGCCAGACGTCTCTTACCATCTTTCACAAAAACACCAACATCCTTACACATGACTTTGCAGTTACTACAAACTGAGGGACAATACATAAACTTGTGTGCATTTCCATATTTTTCCAGCTTGAACCAATTACTCAATGTTTGTCGACCGGGATTTCCCACCGCTCCACCGATCGATATGAAATATTGTCCGGTGGCTCTGTCGTAACGGTCGAGTTTCCAAACATCGGTTGTGTCCCAGAAGATAACATTGAGGTCAGTGGATACACGGATCAAGCCTTTCTTAGGGTTCACTGGTAAGAAGAAAACTGGTGTCCCAATTGAATCTTCTATGACTTCAACTGGAGAAGTAGGCGTATCAGTGCCCAAAGATGCTACCCCCATTACCTCCCACAGGATTGCCATCGATGTCCGCCTCCACAACATGATAGGCAACGCGTGTCCGAAGCTTCGTTCTTCCGACAACTACTGGTTCAGGTTCTTCAGCAGCTGAACTGGAAAGGAAATTGGAGCATAATATGATTAAGAGAAAGGAGAGGAGGACGAGAATTGTTTTCATTGTGAATGTGATTTTTTGTCTAAAAAAAAAAAACAAAAAGACCAATCAATATTAATTATTGAGTAAGAAAGAATATTGTGTTGAGAGAGAATACCCTCTTGTCTTGATATATATATATATATATATATATATATATATATATATATATAAAAGGGAAGGTTTTGGAGGATTCAAAATCTATTGACAAATTCTTCTATGTGGAATTGACACCTCCTGTATTTTTCGGACGTTGTTATTGAATTAAATTTCGATGCTTATCCAAGAAAATATTTTCTGGCATACCGTGGCAAGGAAAAAATATATATTTAAATTTTTTTTGGAGAAAATATATGAGCGTATAAAATAGGAAATCCTATGTGTACTCCAATCTAGTGTTATGGTTCAAACACGACCACAAATCCACAATGTTTAAATAAATTAAACTTTGTTGCCGTGGTTTCTCAAAACTGGCGTCAATGGTGGATTTAATAAATACTATTGGCTCTATCACTTTCGCGAGATATGGGACCAGTTTTGACTATCAATTCTTCTTCTCTTTTCTTCCATATATCTTCGGCACCCCAAGCCAACTAGGTTCGGCCTTGAGAGCATGCGACCACACATGAATTCACGATTCATAGGGATACTCAACATATTTAAAAAATTATTGTATAGGACACGATATTTATGAATAAAGTAAAGTAATAAGTACTAATTTTTATATTACTAGTGATATTGAAAAAGTCCAAATTTAAAACATTGATTTTAAAGTCCAAATAAAAAAAATCAAACAAGCCAATGCTTTTTACTAATGAAGCAAAGGATATTCTGGTTGCAAATAGGAGCAAAAATCGGTCACTAAATTACACTCCTAGTGAATAAAACAAAGCCTTAATAGCAAGGAAAGAAGACTTTTAAATAAGAAACTAATTATTCACCCTTGCGATGTACGTGATTAAATTTTTTAATGATATATAAATATAATAATAATTGTCATATAAATATAAATTTTTTGATATATAAATAAAATCTTATAGTTCTAATTGTCATATAATTAAAATTGTATAATTATAATAATAATATATAAATTAAGAATAATTGTCAGTTGAATTTTAAATGATAAATATATTTATTTAAGAAAGTGGACATTCAATTCTAGAGATAATAATGTTGACATATAATTATATGTTCTAATATATTTTAAAAAATAAAAAAGACAAATATATTTTGTAGCGAATTCTTTCCAATGTAGAAGTCTCTTCATCATCTGGAATTTCTTCAATTTGGAAAATTATCTGGCAGCTCAAAATTCCAGCTAAAGTTCAACACATTTTATGGAAAGCATATGCTGGAATATTTTTCCAACTACTACAAATTTATCAAGAAGAATTAAATTGGATTCGGGTTGTTCGGTTTGTGGCTTTTCTTGGGGTCCTGTGCAATGGTTGAAGATGTATTTTCATTACCCTCAAGATCTAATCTCAACTACTCAAGTTGATCATCCTAATTAACAAAGCTCTCTTTTTCCAAAAAAAAAAAAAAAGGGAAGCAAATATATTAATAAATAGAGAAAAGATGAAAAATATACGTACAAGAAGAGGTCTATTATAATCTTATGAGTGTCTAAGTATCAATGATGCTCGATTTTTTAATAAGTGGTAATTCGATGTCCCTTTTAAAGATTTATCTTTTCACGAGGGTCTAAGAGATTTACACCCTTTAATACACCTGTCTAACATTAATTTTTTTTCTTTTTTGTCCAATTTTTCGAATATCTCATTTTAATTGTTTATTAATTGTTTAGTTTCTATTTTTAGTATGTACTTTTAGTATAATTGAAGTATGGATTTGGATTTGGTATACCTTTGTTATTAAAGATATGGATTTAGATAAGTTATTAACTATTCATTCCACGACAAAGATGATCCCGCCTCAATCATTATAACTTCAACAAACATCCAGAATCAATGTCTCATATTATTGATTTCCAATTATTCTGATATCTTTATATAAGTGAAAACTAAACAATTCCATTCTTATACAACAACCTTGAACATTTACAAAATAAATTCTAAAATTCTAATTTGTACTTCATCTAAACCAATGAAGCTCTATATATATATATATATATATATATATATATATATATATATATATATATGTAACAAGTATAATTCAAGTAGGTTAAGAAAATTTTGAAATAATAATAAACAAAGAAAGAAATAAGTATGGTAATAATTCCATGGAACCGTAGCTAGAAACAAAATAGAAAATATAACTATCCCTCTTCAGGAGATTATATTATTACACACTTAACATGCTTTATTATAAGTACAAAGTCTTTATTACATGATACAAATTAGCAAACATGATCACAGCTTAACGGCCATGCATAATCTTTATTTCAGAAATTGAACAAGCAATTATAAAAGCAAGGAAAAAAAAAACTGATCATAGTACTAATAGCCTCTGAAGAAAACCTTGACTGGCTTATCGCTTAGAGCTAAACGAATCTTCCCATTTTGCATAAATATTCCGACATCTTTGCAGATGGATTTGCACTTCTTGCAAACTGAAGGACAATGCACAATCTTGTAACCTCGTTCAAATTTTTCCAACTTAAACCAATTCCTTAGAGTTTGGGGTCCAGGATTTCCGACCACTCCACCAGTTGTCACAAAGTATTGCCTGGTCAAACGATCATAGCTATCAACCTTCCACACATCAGAAGAGTGCGAGAAGACTATGTTAAGATCGGTGTCTTCGCGGATCATTCCTTTCTTAGAATTCACCGGTACGAATTGAATCGGGAGGCCTATATCGCCTTTGATGATTCTAACTGGACAAATGTGGTTTCTTGTGCATTCAAAGGTAATCCCACCTGGACCATTAGCAGATGCTATAACCTGATATGGAGCACCTGCCCGAAGCTTCTTTCCGCGAATGTCCAGCACCGAATTGGGCGCCTCTGCTGCTAAACAGAAGACCACATTGACATAAATCAAAAGGATCACAGACAGAATGGTTTTCATTGCGATCAATTCTTAATTTCTTGCAGGAGATTTTTTATTAAAGAGAGGATGTGTAAGGATATGTTTGAGAGAGTAGAGAGAATTGCCTTTTATAGATCATGCTTATGGGGGTAGTTTTGTCACTTAAAAAAAAGTGATGCCGGTGTTTGACCTAAATGTACAAATATATGGGCATGCAAATAGTAATTTAACCTAATCTGTTGCATATCTCATTAGAAGATATAGATGCAGTTGAAAATTATTTTAAAGCGTGGGAAACAACGATCAAGCACAGAATTCGATGCTTGAAATGTTAAAAGTCCAAAGATTTATGTTAATCTAAATAATGAAGTCATATTATCATTAGAAATAGGAGACCAGAATTGATCAGACTGATTATTATGCTTTTGAATCTAATCTTTTGGCATGTCCTGATCTGTTTTGATATATTCTACGTAATGTGATATGGATGCAGGTAGATGAGTGATAAAACAGTGTAATAGGGATTGAATATTCACTAAAAAGTATATACTGTTTTGTATTCTTCACTTGTAATGAAGACTAAATTAAATAAGTATAGTTGAATCATTTAAATCTTTTGTACTTTATATTCATTCAACATATTTGTTTTTCAATATTCTTAACTGTGCTTGTTTAAGAATTTCAACGGTTTGCAAACTATTTGCATAACATTAATGATAATTTCATGTATGCATACATGGATCAGTTGATTAAAAATTTTGAAAGTTGTTGCAACTTATAGAAGAATTCAGACATCGGGTTTTGAGTAGCTTGTAGTATTATAACTTCTGAAACATAGTTTAATATACTTGTCAAATGCCAAGAATTTTCCTCTTAGAACCAACAAAATGATTTTTGTTTTTCTAAAATAAATGCATTAGTGAGAACAGATCTTCGAAATATTAATTAGCTGTCTCCAATTTCCATGTCGTGGTCTAAAACCATTGCAAAAATATAAGTCAAATGTCAAACACCAGCTGCTTTAATTTTTTATTCGCAAAATATATGTTAACTCCGAATAATTAATTAGCACTCGCCAGCCAGAATCTATAAAAAGCCCAGACTCCCCTCTTCAGTATTTCACATTTTCCTTCTTAATTATAAGCACAAGAAACAAACTAATATTCGACATGAGAACAACTCTAACCCTACAGGAAAATCAAATTTTTTCAACCCAATTGCCGATAGATGGATTTTAGACAGAATATCGACGAAAAGTATGTATGATCGGACGTTTAAAATCAGTTGCTATATTTCGACCACTTTACTACTAAAATATGTTATTTGATAATTAGTCGTAGATTTTCGACACATTTTCGACTGAAATTTAAAATATAATATATATATTAGTTGGGAAAAAAAAGTTAAAAATATCCGTATGTAATTCGTTAGAATTTAGCAATGGATTTCCTACAAAAATTAATTAAAAAATTTAATTTTTTTTGTCATGTTCATCCAATTTCTGTCTATAATTAGTTAATAATTAGAGATAGATTGCCGACGGATGTTGCATTTTTCTTTTTTAAAAAAAGTTGTGAAAAATGAAAAATATTCAGTATCAAATCCGTCTGTAATTCGTAAAGATTTTTTTCCTGAGCTTTTCCCTCTAATCTAAATAATTGTAGTTTTTTCTTATTTCCTATATAGTTAGTTTATGAATACCTCAATTTAGGCTTATAAGATTTAAAAACAAATCCTAGCTAAAAATATAAGTTCCAAAGTTTATTAATTATTTTGGTATATACAATATGTATACATCATTGTGTGTAACAACATGACTATTATAAAAAATATTTATAACATATACCATAAGATTGAAATTAACGTTATAGAATATAAAATTTTAATTCGCCAAATGATAAAGAATTCAAATGAGCATTATAGGACATAACTAACTTAATTATGGTCTCCAAAATCTTTGATGATTTATTTGAAATTCTCATTTATTTATATGTATATATAATTGTGTGTGACAACATGGCTATTGTAAAAAGTATTTATAATTTATACCGTAAGATTAAAACCGATGTTGTATAAATTGAAATTTTAATTCATTAAGTAATTAAGAATTCACCTGAGTATGATAACTAAAGTAATTATGCTCTCTATATTATTCATTTTCCTGATTTGTAATCCTCATTTATTTGACTTATATTCTATTAAATTTAAAAAATTATAAATTCGATTATATATATAAATTTCAAAATGGAGCGCAAGAGCGTTATCCATTTGGATATTTCGTATAATTTGAAGACAATGATTATTTTTGTGAAAATAAATTATTCATTTAGTAGATATATATCTTGCGAAATAATTGATCATAAATCTCTTACGATTATATTAACTACTTTAGCTTAATGTTTTTATTATGTTAACATTTCGATATCAAATTAGTAAACATTTCTATTTATTTGCATATTTTAACCTCAATTAATGATGATAAATGTAACGAATACATCGAATAACAAGATATTGATAAAATATAATGTGTATAACATGTAAATATAATTTTAATCAAATTTATAATATAAAAGTGTGTATATGTACACAGAAGAAACTTATTTTAAAATCAAATTTTCTACTCTTGTTTTAGGATGCTTATTGGTTTTTGTTTAAAAATATTTTTGGAAAGAATTATTTTCAGTCATAAATTTGTCAGTATCACAAAACAAACAGATTCCTGACGAAATTTAAATTTTTTTAACATTAATAATGATTGGCGACGGAATCCTGACGGACATTTAATTATTTTAAAAATTAATAAATATTGGCAACGGAATTTCAACATAAATGTAATTAATTATTTTAAAAATTAATAATGATTGGCGACGAAATCCCGACGGACGTTTAATTATTTTAAAATTAATAAATATTGGCAACGGATTTTCAACAGAAATGTGATTAATTATTTTAAAAATTAATAAATATTAGTGACGGATTTCCGATGGACATTTAATTATTTTAAAAATTAATAAATATTGGCAACGGATTTCCGATGGAAATATGATTAATTATTTTAAAACTTAATGCATATTGTCGACGGATTTCTGACGGATATTTATTTATTTTTAAAATTAATAAATATCAGCGACGCATGTTCAATGGAAATTCAATTATTTTAAAAAATAATACATATTGACGACGAATTACTGACGGAAACTTAATTATTTTAAAAATTAGTTACTATTGACAACGGATTCATGACGAAAATGTGATTAAATATTTTTAAAATTAATTCATATTGGTGACGGATTATCGATGGACATTTAATTATTTTTTAAATTAATAAATATTGACAACAGATTCCCGATGGAATTGTGATTAATTATTTTAAAAATTAATGTATATTGGTGACGGATTATCGAAGGAAATTTAATTTTTAAAAAAAATTAATAAAGATTGACGATGAATTCCCGATAAAAATGTAATTAATTATTTAAAATTAATAAATATAAGCGGATTACAAACATATTAACGGACGAATCTATTTCGTCGATAAATTTAATTAAAAATTGGGCTTTTCCCTCATTTTCCTTTCTCTCTCATTTACCCTCTTTTCTTCCTCACTTTTGTTATGTGTCAATAAGCCCTAGGAGTTGGTTTTGTTGCTGGGAATGAAGGTTTCTCATTTCGACATCGCCTGCTCCCTATCCCAATTCATGTGAAGCTTTTTCTTTCACAAGCGATTATGTTTTGTCTGAAAGTTGGGCATTACCCGGAAACTTGCCAAGTGCGTTGGGTAGGCTGCTTTGTTCTGTGTGAATATTGGGTTTGCAGGTCAATTATATCGGTCGTTCAGAACTCATTTATTAAAAATAGTTCTCTTGCTATATTGTTACCGAAATATGGGCTTGAGTGCCCTTTTCTAAAGGGAATCTGTCTTTCTTTTTGTTGAAGAAAGACCAGAAGCAGAGGCGTAGATTTAACTTTCGCTTGAGACTAGGCGGCCCCCTCTTATTCGTAGTCCGTACAAGCTAGCAGGACTGGACTGGACCGTTGTTCTCCAGCTGCTGCCGTAGTCCGTACCAATTGGATTCAGAAGTGGACCGTCGATCTTTAGCTGCTGCAGTAGTCCGCCGCCATCTTTCGCAGTCCACTCAGGTCCAGGTGAGTACCCTTGATTTGAATGAAGGAAAAAAACAAATATGAGAGTTCACATTTATAGAAGGCGTTAGCATTTGAAAATTCAAATGTGCTAACCCTCTTCATTTTAAGGTATATACTTTTTTTTTCTGACAGAAATAGTGATATGTATGGTTATACCATGTGTTTGACATTTGATATGGAAGTCTGAATAATTCCTTTAAACGTGTTGGCTTTCTCTGAAGAACTAATCCAAATTGTTTAAGGACTTTCTATTAGGTACTCTTCATGTTAGAAGAACTGAGGTGTGGGATAACCAAATTTGGGTTTTGGCTTACATTTAACAACACATTTATTTTGAAACAAATTAATCAGTTTCCTATTAGCTTTCTTGTGGTTACAAATGTCTCCAGTATTATGTACTAAGAAGCAAATGCAGATATCAAGGCATGGCTATAGAGACAACAAATTTTCAAAATAAATGATACCACTTGTTTAGAACCCATTGAGTTGTATATAATACTGAAAATTTAAAACATAAAAATAATCAAGAAACTCTTCCAAGCACTACTGCTATATTTTTAGACTCACATAATTTTTTTCATATTATAGAATCAGTTTGCAATAATGATTTATGCATAAAGGGATTTTCCCAGCCATTTCATCCTGACAAGTATTTCATAATTATCAAAAAAAAAGAAAAAAAATATTGTTTCCCTCAGTTCATAATAATTTATTAATTTAAGTTTCACAAATTTAGTATGAATGTATTATTTCTACACATTTGTGTCATGACTTCCTGAATCATATGCATATTTGATTTCAATTACATAATGATATATTGTGTCTTATACATAAATTTGGTAAGCGTTATATTTGTTTTGCTGATTGTGTCTATGTTTGGAGTTCTCACTTTAAACTCTTCAAGTATTTACATTGTTAAAGGAACAGTAAAAATGCATTTAGAATGTTGTCGTTTGACACTTATGTGTGCTACACATGAAATTGATAAGTGTCATACTTGTTTGCTGAGTGTGTTTATGTCTGGAGTTTTGACTTCAATCTCTTCAACTATTTACATTGTTAAAGAAGCAATATAAATGCGTTTAGGATGCTGGTGTTTGGCATAGAGTTCTCTGGAAAGATTTTGTGCTTCATGGTTGTCAGCAAAAAATTCACTATCTAAGGTCTAATAGAGGAATACCAAAAAAGCCTCTAGACCAATTGCTAATTATTGTCATATTATTGCAGATGCTTGAAAACATAAACAACACAATGAAAACTGAAAACTAGACCAAATCAGAGTTTTGGTCACTTCTATAAATTTTTTTCCTTTTTTTTAAGACGAATTGAAAACAGATGCTTATTAACTGGGTTGTATTTTGCACACTGCCTAAACAAAAAGTGGATGAGCATATCCTACACCTAAGAATTGATACTTAACAAAGGCTCAAAGAAACATTGCATCCATCATCACCAAACATATCTAGGCATTAACTTATCTCTGCAAGCTGTCCGTGAAACCATCTTCCAAGTGGATTTTACAATGTTTGATTAAGTATTAGAATTCAATCACAGTAGAATCAATCAAAGTGTACCTGAAACCTCAACAGTAAGCCTTTTGTCATCCAACGGCATAAACTATCTATTTTCAAGCCAATCTTTAACCAGGGCTTTATTCTTTCAGTAAGCCAATAATACTATCTGATTGCTAGATTTGATGTGTACATAAGTTTTGAATAATAATTCTTTTGGAATTTATTTTCCTCATCATTTCCATTGCTAAGCTCACTGTATGATTTTCACCATGCTGTGCCTGTAGGATTTTGGCCCTGTTCCTTCACTACTTGGTAACAAGAAAGCATTAACAGAAACATATTGTATGTGTTGAGGTACAGACAAACTAGAATTAGCTGTGATTTAGCATTTTGCTATGTGTGTTATTCGATATTGTTGCACTAAATGTTTGAATAATCCATCCAGTTAAGTACTCTCTTTTGTTTCTTTCTAGTATAGGGAGGAGATATTGAAAATAGTAGATGAATCGGAGATTGTACCTTTCCTTGTAGGCGACTTGAGATACAACCAATAGTTTTGTTCTGCAAATTACATTTCAATATTTTGTCGCCCTTTACATAATTGACCATGCATTGCTTTTATATCCAAGAGGTTGGGAAATTGTTACTTCAAATTTGATCTATGTCACATCACGTCTATATCATGTTTTACATGTTATACAATTATAGTCCATAAGTTGTGATTGATATGATGAATCTTAGATGATGTGCACATTTCAAACTGATAAGGGAAAATGGTTAAAGACTTACCTTATTTATCACATTGATTTGACCACGCCTTATGACCTCTTTAAAACCTGTTTCCTTTATTGGTCAAATATGTGTCAACATAGGAGGAGGAAAAAAAATGAAACAAGCATTAGCAACAAAATGGAATAAATATTAATTTACTTATTATAGTTATAGTTGACTTAGATTATGATAATTATTATAATAATCATACATTATAGTATTAATTTACTTATTATAGTATATTATAATTAACTTAGGTTTAGTAATATTTAATTATAAGTAAATTATAGTAACAATTTACTAATTAGGTGACTTTTATATGAATACATTATATTACTATTTTACCTATTATAGTGCTTAATTTAATAGTTTTAGTCTACATTATAAACCATTTCGGACCTATTCAACTAAGGGATTAATTGAATAATATGATCACTTTATTAAAGAACTAATGAATTATATAATCATTATTAAAGAATTATATGAACACTTTATAAACCATATGACCTCATTAAAGAATTAATGAATTATTATATGAATTATAAACCATATGGCCTCATTATTGAAATTATATGATCACCTATATCACAAAATTAATGATATTAATTAAATAGAGATGAATTAAATCCCATTATCGAAATTTGTTGTTCACTTTATTTTAGATTAAAGAGTTATATTATATAGAGATTAATTAAATTTCATTAAGAAAATTATAGTATCACCTTATTTTAAAAAATATTGACATTTCTTCTAATTATTGATAGATGGATGACCGTAGTTGGATGTATAAGAAACATGTACAAGGTGTAAAAGGAATTACAATTGAGTTTGAACAAGAAGTTGAAGGATTCATTAAATTCGCAACATCAAATGCACAATTTCTAGCAAACATTCAATGTCCTAGTTGTAAATATAATAATTTGAAACATTTATCTCCGGATGAAGTTGAGGTACACCTGTATAGATGGGGATTTGTGAAAAATTATCATCAGTGGACATGTCACGGTGAAACTTCTACTTCTTAGCATACAATGGCATCATCGAGCCAACTAAGAACCCTTTCGGGATCCATCTCATACAGTAGAATGTGATATGTGATCTTAGATGCTGTTGGGCCTAACTTTAACTTGAAGCCATCGCTATCTCAATCTCGGGCTGAAAATCCTGATCCTGAGGCTCAAAAGTTTTATGATATGCTCAGAGCTGCAGATACATCAATTTTTTAAGGATGTTCCAGTCATTCTCAGTTGTCTGTTGTTTCTCAATTACTTAATATTAAGTCCGAGAACAATATTTCTGAAAAATTCTTCAACCAATTGACACAACTTATGAAGGAGTTGTTGTCAGGCGACAATAAACTTCCTGATGACTTTTATCAAACTAAGAAGTTAGTTTGTAGTCTTGGTTTGCCGGTGCAAAAGATAGATGTTTGTTTGAATTGTTGTATGTTGTAAAGAATAAACAACAAAAAGGCGTTCCATACAAGAAAATGTATTACTTTCTGTTGACACCTAGGTTGCAGAGGCTTATGCTTTTGAAATCACTGCTAGACACATGAGGTGGCATGTAGAGAGTGAATCGGAAGTAGGAGTGATGATTCATCCAAGGGAAGGTGAAGTTTGGAATCATTTTGATCGGTGTTATCTTGAATTTGCTAAAGAGGGTCAAAGCATGAGGCTTGGTTTGTGCACTAATGGCTTATCACCATTTGGAATTTCAAAAAAACAATATTCTTATTAGCCAGTTATTTTGACCCTATATAACTAGACACAATCGATGTGCCTCAAATATCTAGATATGTTCTTGACAATTATTGTCTCTGGGCCGAAAAATTCAAAGAACAAATTGGATGTATAGTTACAACCACTTGTTAATGAGCTAAAACATCTATGGGGTGATAGAGTCTCATGTTATGATATTTTAATGAAATAAATTTTTTCGTTACATGCTTCACTTCTTTGGATAATTAATAACTTCCCTGCAAACAATAATGCTAAAAAAATTGTCAAGAAAAAATAAGTGAAAAATTTTAAAAAATATATTTATTTTAAGCAAATGAGAAACAGTTGTTGACTTTAAGTGCATGATTTGTAAAAGAACATAGGAAGAAAGTCAGTTTTCAATTCCACGACAAAGATTATATTATTACACACTTAACATGCTTTATTATCAGTACAAAGTCTTTATTACATGATACAACTTAGCAAACATGATCACAGCTTAACGGCCATGCATGATCTTTATTTCAGAAACGGAACAAGCAATTATAAATGCAAGGAAAAAAAACACTGATCATAGTACTAATAGCCTCTGAAGAAAACCTTGACTGGCTTATCGCTTAGAGCTAAACGAATCTTCCCATTTTGCATAAATATTCCGACATCTTTGCAGATGGATTTGCACTTCTTGCAAACTGAAGGACAATGCACAATCTTGTAACCTCGTTCAAATTTTTCCAACTTAAACCAATTCCTTAGAGTTTGGGGTCCAGGATTTCCGACCACTCCACCAGTTGTCACAAAGTATTGCCTGGTCAAACGATCATAGCTATCAACCTTCCACACATCAGAAGAGTGCGAGAAGACTATGTTAAGATCGGTGTCTTCGCGGATCATTCCTTTCTTAGAATTCACCGGTACGAATTGAATCGGGAGGCCTTTATCGCCTTTGATGACTCGAACTGGACAAATGTTGTTTCTTGTGCATTCAAAGGTTATCCCACCTGGACCATTAGCAGATGCTATAATGTGATATGGAGCACCTGCCCGAAGCTTCTTTCCGCGAATGTCCAGCACCCAATTGGGCGCCTCTGCAGCTAAACAGAAGACCACATTGACATAAATCAAAAGGATCACAGACAGAATGGTTTTCATTGCGATCAATTCTTAATTTCTTGCAAGAGATTTTTTATTAAAGAGAGGATGTGTAAGGATATGTTTGAGAGAGTACAGAGAATTGCCTTTTATAGATCATTCTTATGGGGGTAGTTTTGTCAGTTAAAAAAAAAGTGATGGCGGTGTTTGACCTAAATGTACAAATATATGGGCATGCAAATAGTAATTTAGCCAAATCTGCTGCATATCTCATTAGAAAATATAGATGCTGTTGGAAATTTTTTTAAAGCGTGGGAAACAACGATCAAGCACAGAATTCGATGCTTGAAATGTTAAAAGTCCAAAGATTTATGTTAATCTAAATAATGAAGTGATCTTATCATTAGAAATAGGAGACCAGAATTGATCAGACTGATTATTTTGCTTTTGAATCTAATCTTTTGGCATGTCCTGATCTGTTTTGATATATTCTACGTAATGTGATATGGATGCAGGTAGATGAGTGATAAAACAGTGTAATAGGGATTGAATCATTTAAATCTTTTGTACTTTATTTTCATTCAACATATTTGTTTTTCAATATTCTTAACTGTGCTGTTTAAGAATTTCAACGGTTTGCAAACTATTTGCATAACATTAATGATAATTTCATGTATGCATGGATCCGTTGATTAAATATTTCGAAAGTTGTTGCAACTTATGGAAGAATTCAAACATCGGGTTCTGAGTAGCTAGTAGTATTATAACTTCTGAAACTTAGTTTAATATAGTTGTCAAATGCCAAGAATTTTCCTCTTAGAACCAACAAAATGATTTTTTTTTATTTTTTTCTAAAAAAAAATGCATCATTGAGCACAGAACTTCGAAATGTTAATTAACTGCCTGGAATTTCCATGTCGAGGTCTAAAACCATTGCAAAAATATAAGTGAAATGTTAAACACCAGCAGCTTTAATTTTTTATTAGCAAAATATATGTTAACTCCGAATATTTAATTAGCAATCGCCAGCAAGAATCTATAAAAAGCCCAGACTCTCCTCTTCAGTATTTCACATTTTCCTTCTTAATTATAAGCACTAGAAACAAATTAAAATTCGACATGAGAACAACTCTAATACTTGTCTCACTCTTTTCAATTTACGGCCAATGCCTACCTATTATGTATGTCATCGAGTTAAATACTCCTGCTTAATTAGGTTAAAGCTCCTGTTCAATCGGACATAAGTCCCTATTTTATCGAGCCTAAACACCTGTTATTTGATGACATAGGCAATAGACATTTATATGCGCAATTATAAAATCATTGTATACATATCATAATAGAATTTTAAAAGTGCACAATTAATCATGGAATAAATAGCACATATAACATGTAAATATAAAGAATTAGATAATTAAATAAGGTTAGAACTCGCACCTTAAAAGCATATATAAATGTGTGCAACATTGGAAGTTGGTCTTAAATAAAATAAATAACTAAATAATCTATATTAAAGAAGAAGAATGGCTTTTTTAAAAGTTAAAGGAAATATTTGACATTTTAAAAAGGTTTGGGAACACTTTTGGAAAGTTTGGAGTTAAATTGTAATTTTAGAAAAGTTCAGGGTCAAATCGTAATTTTCGAAAGTTTAGGGGATTAAAAACGAAATTTTTGAAAATATGGGTTGAAACAGAATTTCAATAAGTCTTGTGGTATAAAAAGGGAATTCCTAAAAATAATTTTTTAAGAATATAATTTTTAAAAAGTTTGTGGTCAAATTGAAAATTATAAAAAGATTTGGGGATTAGTTTGAAAATCCTAATACTTTTGTGGGTAATCTATAAATTCATATCTAAATTTGGGGAAATTTTAGGGTTTGTAAACCCTCAAACCTATTTGCAGAACGGATAAGGGTTTTGAAATTACTAAAATATCCCCATTTTTTCTAAAACCCTAATTCTAAATTTTTTTTTTCTTCTTCTTCTACCGTATTCGCCGTCCCTCCCACCTTCTTCTTATTCTCTCTCCCTCTTCTTCTATTCTCCTTTTCTTCTTTCCCTCCCCCTTTTCCCTTCTTCTCCCTCTCTATCTACCCGCCCCATTTTCCTTTTCCTCCCCCTCTCTCTTCTTCCCTTCTTCTTCTCTTCCTCCCCATCTCGGTTTCTTTTTTTTCTCTCCTTCTCATCTTCTCTTTTCTTCTTCTCTTCCTCTCTCTCTCTCGGCTTTTCCCTTCCCTCTTCCCCCTTATTTTTCCTTCCTCTGCCACCCCCTCCCAAGCGAAAACCCCCACTAGAATAAAAAAGAAAAAAAAGACACTAGGGAGTATTTCCGAAAATACTATGATTCTTTGAATATGGAAATCTAAATGCTGGGAAAAAAATGATTTTTAGTCTTATTGCCGCCGCTGATGGCCAACCATTTGGCGGCACCGGTGGTTACAGTCTTGCCTAAGATGGTAAAGAAATTTTTACTACCTTAGCATTCGTACTTAAAGGGAAAAAAATGATTAAAAGTCTTAACCATTGTTTTATTTATATGTGTGAGACAATAAATCCTAATGGGTAAGGTTAATTAAAACTAATAAATTAATTAATCTAGCCCATTAAGTTATAATATGGGTATTACACTACATAATATAAGACCAACTAAAGCTAACAAGAACACAACTACTTCATCCATTTGGAATTGAATGTCCACTTTCAACTTTAATTAAAAATCAAGAAATATCATTTGGTTTTAATTAAATTACCAAATATCATTGATATTAATGTAATGGATAGTGAGACCCATGAAATAGTGACTTGTAAATTTCTTAAATTAATGTAATTAGTGTGAGATCCTGATTTAGTGAAATAGAAATATCTTAAATTAAAGAGGTCATTAATTGAACTTTAGATATAAAAATATGTCTATTAAAGGAAATTAGACATTCAATTCAAAACAAATTAAAATAGAAAATGGACATTTAATTTCAGATGGAAAGTATTATTTAAGTATAATATAGGTTTTAAAAAATCTAAATAATAAGAACACAAATACTACAAATGTGGTTGGTTGGAATAATGGAAGAGAACGAGCACGACTATGAATAGGAGGCGGCTCGACCTCCTCATCAACAACAAACATGCCTTCAAGAAGGTGATATGCTCCATTTCCATGCGATCATTTTCTCGAAATTCTTTCAATTTCTTCTTCAACCTCACCACCTCATGTCATATACGACTGGCTGACCTCTGAAAATGAATAGTTCCAATTTAACAAACTAGAAAATGCCTAGATAAAATAAAATAAAAACAAAAGCACATAAATATAAATATTGCATGAATAGTTGTAACCAACAAATTAACTCAATTATCAAATTGCATCTCAATTCAATTTTAACATCATTTCCATGTCTCATAACTTTCCAGTTAACTTAGTTTTCTTAAATTATTCCATAACAAAACATCTCGAAGGAAATATTACTAAAATTGACAATTCCTCTTCAGTGGATTAGCTAAGAAATGGAATCATTGTAAAATTTGTCCACTAGAACGCACTAAAAGATTTCAAATTAGAGGTTGGTATTTCACTTGTGCTGGTCCACAACCTATATGAAAGGAATATTATGTTTATCAAATGTGCACCATATTAGTTTGATATGTTATATTATATTACTTCATTTTAATTAGTTAACTTGAATTTAAAAATATATGAATTTTATTTTATTTCGTTAAGAATAATTCAGTTTAATTATCTAAATAACCGGTTGAGCTTCTTTGTTTTTTAATATGTGTGTTTAATTATTAAATTTGATTATTTAGTTTGAATTAGTTAACTTGAATTATCAAAACATTAATTTAATTTATTTAAATTAGAGTAATTTATTTTTAATTAATTTAGTTTGAAATAGTTTTAATTTTAATTACAATAAGCAATTTATTATTTTTATTAATTGTGATTTAAGAAACACAAAAGGGGAGAAAATGATCTTTCTCGAATGACGATAGGAAATCAATGGATGAGCATGAGTGGCGTGTCAAGGATCGTTTGGTCAATAGATCATTAAGAGATAGGACGAGTAATGATATAAGGATGAAAACGGCTCATTATGTGCAGTTATTGACAGAGATTGCGGCTGAAGAGAGAAATTCCACCCATGTTGGGCATTCTAACATCCATAGGACGATGTTCATACTAACTCTTGGATTCCAAATATGGGAGACGGTGACACCAGATGCATATATGGTCCCAAATGAGGATGAGTTAGATAACGATTCTTCATACTCTATCTCATATGATGAGAATGAGATGGAGACTTCTCAGGCAGAGCTCTTGTCTCCAAAGGCACTCAAAGAGACACATGCTCTCCACCACGAAGCAAGTATGGATATAAGATACTTGACACATAGTGCTGCTACCATTATTCAATCATTTGTAGCCTCAATTACTAGGCATCTATCTACAACTATTAGGCCACTATTTGTATACATCACATGGCCAACTATAGTCGATCCTAGGCCACCATCTGTACCATTCATTGGGCTATATGTTGCATCATCATCTGATCCACCTTCACAATCCACCAATGGCAGTACAGGTTCAAGTATGAGTGACGAGTGGGAGTTGAGAGATCCTATTTCTAATAGATCATCAATCACAGACTTGTTGAAGGAATTCAGAGGTCATGTGGCATATGTCGCATGGCATGGTAAGGTATATGGTACTGTATGGATAATAGTGTTTAATTAATTGACTCATTATTTAAAATTATATACATTTATTTTGTATTTGTTGGAGAGAGCTATATTATATGTTTATCTTCGTCCATCATATTTGTTGGGTTAGCAAGGGCCTCGACCACTTAGGCCTCACCTATTTTATTGTTGTTATATGTTGATTTTTTACTAAATTTTAAAAATTTTTAAATTATAACAAGTGCTTAAGAACGTGGGAGATTACTTTACCCCTATAAGAGGTGTGTGAGACATTTGAGATGTATTACTCTTCGTTGAGTTTCGTTGACTGTCCACAAGAATCAACTGCAGGATAATAGTTGTGTATTATTATGCACTTCTACAATCCAATGTTCATGTCTTATCTTTGACGCCCTCAAATCAAACAGATAAAAAATCTTCTACGTCCTAATTCCTTTTCTGCTTTTACTGTCAGGTGTAATCTGTGCACAACCAATATACTTCTTTTTTTCTAGCTTCGATATCTCTATTATAAGATAATAGTCACATAATAAAACTATAACTTGAACCCATTGAATGACTTCATCTTTAGAAGAAAAAATTTAGCTGGTCACATAATCTGTGGACACATCTATATAGACATCTGGAATTCTTCTAAAACAACTTATTCCTAAAAAATATAGCATATTGTAATTAATTAGTTAAATGTATATTAAAATAATTAAGACATCATAAAAATAGGAAAAGTTTTTATCCAACCCGACCTGTTTTGCTCGGATTGACCATCCGTATAAATCCAATTTTTTTCAAGTTCGTGAAAATGTATCTAAATCTTTAAAAATATACATAAATTGAAAATAAAAGACATAAAATATACATAGTTGTCATCGAAACATGGATCGTAATCAAAATCGACTTCTACATCTTCCATTTATCTTAAATGTGTTGAAAGATTTTTTTTTAAAGTGGTAAACTATTGAGAGAAAGACCAAGGTTAAATTGGAAGAGGGAAGTGTGCGTTTATTAAATCCGGTATGTGTTTAGTAATTCTTAAGAAAGATTTACGAGGAAATTTTATCCTATTGGAATCTTCATTCGTGCATTAGATTAATATATACTCCTATCCCTTTTGATAAAATAAAAAAACGAATTAAGAGTAAGTTTAGGAAAAAAACCATATTAATATCATATAATAACGATTACTTTAAAGAAAAAGGTAGAAATGTGATATAGTTTGAAACGAGTATAATAGTTTTCTATTAAAAAAAAAAAGAAGTGTAAAGTTGTTAATCCTCCGTAGAATAACGAATGTATACATATTTTGGGAATTTATAATGTCAAGGATCATTCTTAGAATAGAATGTATGCTTAAAAATCCACATCTTAAGTTAAAATTTAATTTAGTATGCATTCGTTTTACTCTCTTCGAACTTTTTATGGACTATTCTCGTTTATATGGTTTTCTTGATACATATGAAAAGAAAATTGAAAAAATTGTCTTGAAAATGTATATAATATTTTTATGTAAAATTTACTTCGAAAAACATCATTCATATAGTATTTTCCAAAAAAGAAATGTTCATTTTTTTATTTTAAAACTAAAATTAGAAATGGTTAGCAAACAATAATGCTAAAAAAATTGTCAAGAAAAAATAAGTGAAAAATTAAAAAATATATTTCTTTTAAGCAAATGAAACAGTTGTTGACTTTTAGTGCATGATATGTAAAAGAACATAGGAAGAAAGTCAGTTTTTCATTCCACCACAAAGATTATATTATTACATTCTTAAGATACTTTATCAAGTACAAAGTCTTTATTACATGTTACAACTTAGCAAACATGATCACAGCTTAACGGCCATGCATGATCTTTATTTCAGAAATTGAACAAGCAATTATAAATGCAAGGAAAAAAACAACTGATCATAGTACTAACAGCCTCTGAAGAAAACCTTGACTGGCTTATCGCTTAGAGCTAAACGAATCTTCCCATTTTGCATAAATATTCCGACATCTTTGCAGATGGATTTGCACTTCTTGCAAACTGAAGGACAATGCACAATCTTGTAACCTCGTTCAAATTTTTCCAACTTAAACCAATTTCTTAGAGTTTGGGGTCCAGGATTTCCGACCACTCCACCAGTTGTCACAAAGTATTGCCTGGTCAAACGATCATAGCTATCAACCTTCCACACATCAGAAGAGTGCGAGAAGACTATGTTAAGATCGGTGTCTTCGCGGATCATTCCTTTCTTAGAATTCACCGGTACGAATTGAATCGGGAGGCCTTTATCGCCTTTGATGATTCTAACTGGACAAATGTTGTTTCTTGTGCATTCGAAGCTTATCCCACCTGGACCATTAGCAGATGCTATAACGTGATATGGAGCACCTGCCCGAAGCTTCTTTCCGCGAATGTCCGGACAGAATGGTTTTCATTGCGATCAATTCTTAATTTCTTGCAAGTGATTTTTTATTAAAGAGAGGATATGTAAAGATATGTTTGAGAGAGTAGAGAGAATTGCCTTTTATAGATCATGCCTATGGGGGTAGTTTTGTCACTTTAAAAAAAAGTGATGCCGGTGTTTGACCTAAATGTACAAATATATGGGCATGCAAATAGTAATTTAGCCAAATCTGCTGCATATCTCATTAGAAAGTATAGATGCTGTTGGAAATTTTTTTAAAGCGTGGGAAACAACGATCAAGCACAGAATTCGATGCTTGAAATGTTAAAAGTCCAAAGATTTATGTTAATCTAAATAATGAAGTCATCTTATCATTAGAAATAGGAGACCAGAATTGATGATCAGACTGATTATTATGCTTTTGAATCTAATCTTTTGGCATGTCCTGATCTGTTTTGATATATTCGACGTGATGTGATACGGATGCAGGTAGATGAGTGATAAAACAGTGTAATAGGGATTGAATCATTTAAATCTTTTGTACTTTATTTTCATTCAACATATTTGTTTTTCAATATTCTTAACTGTGCTTGTTTTAGAATTTCAATGGTTTGCAAACTATTTGCATAACATTAATGATAATTTCATGTATGCATGGATTTCAGTTGATTAAATATTTTGAAAGTTGTTGCAACTTATAGAAGAATTCAAACATCGGGTTCTGAGTAGCTAGTAGTATTATAACTTTTGAAACATAGTTTAATATACTTGTAAAATGCCAATAATTTTCCTCTTAGAACCAACAAAATGATTTTTGTTTTTCTAAAATAAATGCATTATTGTGAACAGAACTTCGAAATATTAATTAGCTGTCTCCAATTTCCATGTTGTGGTCTAAAACCATTGCAAAAATATAAGTTAAAAGTCAAACACCAGCAGCTTTAATTTTTTATAATAGTGATTCGGGGCAATTGGTGGTGGACTCACCATTCGACGGGACAGTATTTTGTGACCACTGGGGGAGTTATTGGAAATCCTGGCGTCACACTCTAAATAATTGGTTTAAGGATTGAAAATTTTGGACAACGAGGTTAAAAATTAATCTTGTATTGTCCCTCGGTCTTTACAACATGAGGAGCCATGTGCAAAGACGTAGGCGTTTTCATGCATAATGAGAAGAGACGTTTGGCTCTCAGCGACGTGCCACTCTAGGTTATGTTCAAGCGAGGATGATCAAGGATGGATTATATTTCATATTTTGTTTATTTATTTTAATTTTCGTTAAACATTAATGAAAAAAAAATTATTTTTCTATTTGTTACATCTAACAAACTTGTAACCGAAATTATTTATTAATTTAAAATTATTATTTAATTTTTTAAGTTGCAAATTAAAAATCCAATCGCCATTTGAAATTTTTTATTTTTTATTTTTTGAAAACTATTTAAAACTACATAATATAACACCGACAAAAGGTAACAAGAACACAACTACTCCCTCCATTCAGAATTGAATATACACTTTAAACTTTAGTTAAAAATTTAAAAATGTCATTTGACTTTAATTAAGTTACCAAATTATCATGGATATATTTTTTATAAGCAGTGTTTTATTGGAAAGGCTCTAATGGGCAAAAGTACAAAGGTGGAGCTGTTACAAACAGAGTACAATATCTAAAATAATCCCAAATCAGAATTTTCACCAATCAGAAACCACATTGACAAATCCTTAACAACACCAGTTATGAACAAAAATCATTCCATGTTGATCGAAAAGGCAATCAAAGAAACAAACCAAGTACATCAAAAAATCAGAATTAAGTCTTCCTCTCTTTCGATCCCCTCTTTTGCTAAAGCATCTGCCTCACTATTGCTTTCCTTTGGTATTTTACATATTTCCCAACTTATAATTTTATGTTTCAGAGCTTGTACTTGGAGATTACTTTTCACATCTTCCATGGTGCTTTATCTGGTTCATTTATCCAACTACATGCATTTGAATAATTTGACTCAAATATAAGTCCCTTAGAGAAAGCCCAAGAAAATGCTACAAAAACAATAAAAGCCTCATTCACTGCCAAAAGTTCTACCATATTAGAATCTTCAACACCTACATGTTTGGAGAACAAGGCTCAAACAATACCCTCATGATCCCTAAGAATACTACCTATTCCAGCAGCCCCAGGCTTTCCTTTAGAAGACCTATCCACATTGAATTTAAGAAAGCCATTTGCAGGCGCTTTCCACTTTACAGATAAGTTGCCCTTAATTTTACCCCTTGGCAAAGCCTTTGCAAAAGTAGGAATTCTAAAAAGGTCTGTCACAAAATGAGGTAGATTTGGCCATTTTGCAAATGTCCACATAATGAATCTCAACTTAGTAATTTCATTTAATTTAAACAAGTCAGGTTCCACCCCCTTGAAAATAACTTCATTCTGAAATAACCAAATTGATCATATCACTGCAGCAAAAACCATATTCCACACCATAATTTTATCTTTGCTTGGGAAAAGGTGATTCCAAGCCAACATAAAATCCACAGGTTTACTACGGGACACTCAAACTATATTCCATAAGTCACACCAATAATTCCAAGCTTTCCATGTAAAGCTGCAGCCAAAAACCAAATGATGTACTGTTTCAATATCTTTTTTACACAAGACACAAAAAGCATTGAATCCAACATATTTCACTTCACCAATTCTGCCTTAATTGCAACTCTGCCTCTAATGACTTTCCAAATTAGGACTTCCACCTTAGGTGGTGCTATATACTTCCAGACAAACCTCCAAATGTTTGCAGATCCACCATTGGCTTGGACTACCTCTTTGTAGAAAGAAGAAGCCTTGTAGATATCATGAGAATTATGTATCCAAACTAACTTATTTGAAAATTCTTGACAAAGGGTATAAGTATTGATGATTGCTAGGAAAGTCTCTCTTTGTTCCACTTCCCAATCAAAAACCTCTCTTCGTAAACCAATATTCCATTCCCAAATACCTTCCTGCCAAGCACCAAAATTGCATAAATATCTATCTTTCCTTACAGCAAGGGCAAATACTCTAGGGAAAGTATCTTTGAGAATAATATCATCCACCCATTTATCAGTCCAAAATTTAATCATCTTCCCATTTCCCAAAGACATACTGAAACCATTTTTCACCACCTCCTCAAACCTACCTTCATGACGAAAAGGTTTAACAATTGAATTCTATAAACTAGATAACTTTCCTTCAAAAATATTATTGGGCAGCAAATCACTGGCATTCCAATTGTATTTTTTTGTGTAGAATTTTGCTCCAAAGAGATGACTTATCATTTGCTAGTCTCCAAACCCATTTACATAATAGAGCCTTATTCCTGACTTCAAGATCTGCAATCCCTAAGCCCCCCCCCCCCCCCCTGATTTTTTGGCTTACAAATAGACCTCCAATCTACCAAATGCATTTTCCTTGATTCAGAAGTTCCACTCCACAAAAATCTCCTCTGGATATGATCTAACTTGGTATGAACAGTAGAAGGTAGATTAAAAATAGACATATAGTAAATAGGCAAACTTGATACACAGCTTTGATCAACACAAGTCTGCCCCCAATTGAAAGATATTTCCTTTCCAATTTTCCAGGCTAGTCTTGAATTTTTCAATGATTGGATTCCACAATGTCGTGCTATTCAGTTTAAATCCCAAATGAAAACCAACATACTTTGTTGGCAAAGAACCATATTGGCAGTGCATATTCTTTGCCCACAAATTCATTTTTTATCCTCCATATTTTAATTTTTTTGATAAAGAGTGTTTTATTGAAACGGCTCTAATCGAAAAATGTACAAGAGTAGAGCTGTTACAAACAACGTACAATACCTAACAGAACACCAAACAGAGTTTACACTAGTCAGAAACAACACGATAAAAAACCTTAGCAACACCAATTATGAACAAAACTCATTCCCTGATTGACCGAAAAGGCAATCACTGAAACAGATCAAGTACATCAAAAAATCAAAATTAAGTCTTCCTCTCTTTCAGTCCCTTCCTTTGCTAGAGCATCTGCCTCACCATTGTTTTCCCTTTGTATTCTACATATTTCCCAACTTATAATTTTTTGTTTCAGAGCTTGTACTAGGAGAATTACTTTTCTCATCTTCCAGGGTGTTTTATCTGGTTCATTTATCCAACTACATGCATTTGAAGAATCTAACTCAACTATAAGTCCCTTAAAAAAAGCCCAAGAAGATGCTGCAAAAACAATAAAAGCCTCATTTACTGCCAGAAGTTCTGCCATAATAGAATCTTCAACACCTACATGTTTGGAAAACAAAGCTCTGACAGTACCCTCATGATCCCTAAGAATACCAACTATTCTAGCACCCCCAGGCTTTCCTTTAGAAGACCTATCCACATTGAATTTAAGAAAGGCATTTGCAAGTGATTTCCACTGTACAGATAAGTTGCCCTTAATTTTACCCCTTGGCAAAGCCTTCGCAAAAGTAGGAGTTCTGAAAAGGTCAGTCACAGAATGAGGTTGATTTGGCCATTTTGCAACTGTCCACATAATGAATCTCAACTTAGTAATTTCATTTAATTTAAACAAGTCAGGTTCCACCCCTCTTGAAAATAACTTAATTCCAAAATACCCAAGTTGACCATATCACTGCAGCAAAAACCAGAATTTTATCTTTGCTTAGGAAAAGGTGATTCCAAGCCAACATAAAATCCACAAGTTTACCAGGGGACACCCAAACTATATTCCATAAGTCACACCAATAGTTCCAAGCTTTCCAAGTGTAACTGCACCCAAAAAAGAAATGATTTACTGTTTCAATTTCTTTTTTACACAAGACACAAAAAGCATTGGATGAATCCAACATATTTCTCTTCACCAATTCTGCCTTAACTGTAACTCTTCCTCTAATGACTTTCGAAATTAGGACTTCCACCTTAGGTGGTGCTATACCCTTCCAGACAAGCCTCCAAATGTTTGCAGATCCACCATTGGCTCGGACTACCTTTTTGTAAAAAGAAGAACCCTTGTAGATACCATTAGAATTATGCCTCCAAACTAACTTATCTTAAAATTCTTGGCAAGGGGTATAAGTATTTATGATTGCCAAGAAACTCTCCCATTGTTCCACTTCCCAATCAAAAACCTCTCTTCGTAAACCAATATTCCATTACCAAATACCTTCCTCCCAAGCACCAAAATCGCATAAATATCCATCTTTCCTTAAAACAAGGGCAAATACTCTAAGGAAAGTATATTTGAGAGTAATATCATCCACCCATTTATCAGTCCAAAATTTAATCATCTTCCCATTTCCCAAAAACATACTGAAACCATTTTCAACACCTCTTTAAACCTGCCTTCATGATGAAAAGGTTTAACAATTGAATTCAATAAACTAGAGAACTTTCCTTCAAAGATATTATTGGGTAGAAAATCACTGACATTCCAACTGTATTTTTAGTGCAGAATTTTGCTCCAGAAAGATGACTTATCATTTTCTAGTCTCCAAACTCATCTACATAATAGAGCCTTATTCCTGACTTCAAGATCTGCAATCCCTAAGCCCCCCCCCCCCTGATTTTTTGGCTTACAAATAGACCTCCAATCTACCAAATGCATTTTCCTTGATTCAGAAGTTCCACTCCACAAAAATCTCCTCTGGATATGATCTAACTTGGTACGAATAGTATAAGGTAGATTAAAAATAGACATATAGTAAATAGGCAAACTTGATAACACAGCTTTGATCAACAGAAGTCTGCCTCCAATTGAAAGATAATTTCCTTTCCAATTTTCCAGGCTATTCTTGAATTTTTCAATGACAGGATTCCACAACTTTGTTGGCAAAGAACCATATTGGCAGTGCATCTTCTTAGCCCACAGATTCATATTCCTATTCTCCACATTGATTCCATACAAACAACTTTTTTGGAAATTTATCTCGAGTCCCAAAGCAAGTTCAAAACACCTCAACAATCGTTTAATGTTCAACAAACTATCCTCCGATGCTTCTGAGAAAATTAAAGTATCATCAGCATACTGAACATGTGAGATATAACAATTTTCCCTCCCTATCTTTACTCCTTTAATCAGTTCCATATCACTAGTTTTTCTCATTATAGCACTAAACAATTCTCCAACAATACAAAAAAGAAAATGAGAAAGTAGGCAACCTTGACGGAGTTCTCTAGACATAGTAAATTGTCTGGTGGGCGATCCATTAACTAGAACCGGCATATTAGCAGTAGATATACAATTGTAAATCCATGCATTCCATCTCTTAGGAAAACCTATAGCATTTAGAGCCAGCATTCAAAACCTCTAATCTACACAGTCATAAGTAATTTGTAAAACCTCATTGGCTATCTGTAATTTGCCTACCTTTAATAAATGCAAATTGAGTTGGCCCTACCACATTATGTATCACTTCTCCCAATCTACTCACAAGCACCTTAGCAATTATCTTGTAAAGGCTACCAACCAAGCTGATCGGACGAAAGTCCTTGATGTGGGTAGGATTTCCAGACTTAGGGACTAAAATAATAAAATAAGCATTGATGTTCTTATTAAAACTGCCCTTGGAATAAAAGTCAGCAAACATACGTGTTATGGAAAAATTAGGATTATTCCTAAATCTAAATTGGAAGATTGATGGCAATTTATTTTGAAGATAAAAAGATAAGCTATATATCTTTTATGAGCTATCTTTGGAGATAAATCTTTATTAGTTAAAGATTAGGAAGTCTACATGGACAAGAATATTAGAAGATATTGAAGTATATCCTTGATTGATTCCTATTAGGAGAAGGACAAGAATATTGGAAGATATTGGAAGATATTGAAGTATATCCTTGATTGATTCCTATTAGGAGAATGACTGTTTGGAAGAGACTTATAATTCTATATAAAGAGGATGTTCGTGCAGATCAATATAGAGAACCGAATGCAATCAGAGAAAAGGTGAATATTGAGAGAATCGGTTCAGAGGTTGTGAAGCAATAATCAGTTGCACAATGCTGAGAAATTGCTGAGCAATAGTTCGAGTTTATTTTATGTTTATGTGTACTTATTGGTGATACTCGAACAAGTAGAAGATTATTATTTGTATTGAACAAGTCCCTTTGTTGTTGAAGGGCATTTTCGAGTAGACTACTTAATCAAGTTGTTGGATTAAGTAGTTTGTTGAATGGTGTGAAATCGATACTGTTTTATCAGCAATACTATAGTGATGAGCTATAGTGATCGAATGATTAGTTTGCAAGGAGTAGTCATAGGGAAAATTGTATTGAATCCCTTTGTACTTTTGAAGAGCAAACTAATTTGGGTGAGGGCCCCGCAGACGTAGACAAGAGGATTGTCGAACTGCGTTAACAAACGTTTTTGTGTGATTTACGTTTTGTTGAGTTGTTTTTCAGGTTAAGTCCTAGTTATAACTTCCAACGAGTTATAACTGACTGTTTGTATACTCAGTATTTCTTTCAATACGCAATATATTCCCTTTCAAAACAAGCCACTGACTTTTGAACAAATTAAGGTTATACCCATCTGGTCCTGGAGCTTTATCACCATCACAGCTACTTATTGCAGACCAGATTTCCTCCTCTGTAAAAGCACTCTCTAACTTATCCTGTTTAGAATTAGTTAATTTGTAGACTTCCACATCCATATCTGTAGCAACAATATCTTTAACCTTGTTGTAATGATTTTCAAAATGTACAACAATGCCTTTTTTTAGGGAACAAGGATCTCTAATCACGTTATCATTGATGAGAAGACATTCAATCTTGTTTCTCCTTCTTCTTTCCAAAGCCATCATGTGGAAAATTTTTGTGTTTTTGTCCCCATTCAACAACCAATTGAGCCTGGATATTTTGGACCAACTTTGTTCATCTATTATGTACTTTTTTCACAATTCTCCTGTCAGCTTGATCAAATCATTTCTAATAAGAGGGTCATAACCTTCAGCTAAATATTTCCTCTTCAAATCATGAATATCATCTTCCAGCTTATAGATAGAGTTGCTGATATCCCCAAAACAACCTTGTGCCCAAGATTTCAAATCAGTTTTAACTGTCCGAAGTCTGAACCAGATATCTCCCTCCCCTATCTCTTGCCACGCTTTCTCAAAAAAAGGATTGAAAGACTTATCCTAGAGCCAAAAATTGAAAAACTTGAAAGGTCTCAGTCTCCAATCCATATCCCTCTCAATTAATTGGTCTTAGTCTCAATTCAATTTTAACTCACTTCCATGTCCCATAACTTTCAGTTAACTTAGTTTTCGTAAATTATTCCATAACATAAACAACTCAAAGGAAATATGAGTTCATCTTCGTCCATTATATGAAACTACCACATCTGAATCTAATGCTGTAAAATATTGTCTCAGTCTTCATTCAAATTAGGGTCGCACCACTATTTTCAATTAGCAAATATCACAGAATGAGGAACTTGTCTATCATCCACAATTGTCTACGGAACAATAATTAATTAATATGTGAGAAAAATATAACTAATGGATTGAAATGTGTCAAATAATTTAAAACAACATACGTATCGATAAATAGTGTTTCATTGCCATAAGATATGACATTTGGTTTCATATTACACTTGGATAACTCTCTTACAATTTTTAGTTTCTCCTTATTAAGCTCTGTTAACTCTCTTACAATTTTTAGTTTCTCCTTATTAAGCTCTATTGGTTGTCCGCAAGAATAAACTGCAGAATAATGGTTATATGTATCATTATGCACATGTACAATCCAATGTCCATGTTTTATCTTTGACGTGTCAAATCAAATGGACAATCAATCTTCTACGTTCCAATTCCCTTTTTGTTCTTACTGTCACCTATAATATGTGTACAACCCATATACGTTTTTCTTTCTGTCTTCGATCTATATTATAAGATAATAGTCACAAAATGAAATTTAATCTTGAACCAACTAAATAACTTCATCTTTAGAAAATGAAAACTTGGTTGGTCACAAAATCTACTGACACATCTATAGGCATATCTTGAATTCTTCTAAAACAATTGATTCCTAAAAAATATAAATAATTAGTTAAATGTATATTAAAATAATTAAAATATCATGAAAACTGAACAAATTTTGACCTGGCCGAGCTTGTTTTGAACGAGTTGATCATACGAAAAAAATGAATTTGTTCGAATTGATTATCCGGACAAACCCAAATTTTTTTCCGTTCACCAAAATATATGTAAATATTTAAAAATATATGTAAATTGAAAATAAAAGACATAAAATTTACCTCATTATCATCGATATATGGATAGGAATCAAAATCGACCTCTACATCTTCCATTTATCTTAAATGTATTGAGAGAGTTTTTTAGAGTGATAAACTAGAAAGAGAAAGACCAATGGTAAAATTGAAAGTGAGGTGTGTGCGTTTATTAAATCCAATATGCATTAGAAATTCTCAAGAAAGATTTACAATGAACTTTTATCATATCGGTATCTTCATGCATGTCTTAGTATTAATATATACTCCTATTCCTTTTGATAAAAAAAAATATATATATATATATATACATAAAATAGATGACAAAAATGAAGATTTAGACTCAAATAAACCATCAAGTTATTATTTTATTAATTACCAACTAGATGTACATGTTTATGTCTTCTGAAAAATAGTAATTTGAGCCTAGTTTCATACAACACGAAATTTACGAGCAGCAATTTGTGCCACACATTGCGAACTACGAGCGACTATTTGAACCACTTCTCAAGGCATAATGCGTGTATATCCAATCCGTGCACCATGCCTTGAACAATAGCTTTGGGAGCCACGCGACATAGAAGAATAAGTGGCCTCTGAAGCCACGCGTCATATATAAATTAGTGGCTTCTAGAGCCACACGTTTATGTATGACATGTAGCTCCTAGAGCTACTCATCTTGCCTTGGCCCGTGGCTCCAAAAGTCACGCGTAGTGATTTTTTTGTGCATATATAACAAATTTCATAATAAATTTTGAAAAACTAATTTCTCATTGTAGTGTTTTACTTTAAAAAAAATCTAAGAAAATACTATTTGAGACCTAAGTATAATTTATCATTTTTAAGACTCATGGCATGTTTTACAACTTTTAAAGTATTTTAAGTTGGGAATTTTATAAATTGTTAGCCAAATAATAAATAAAATGACCATGATACATAATGTAAAATATTTCGAAACTAGCATAATAATAAAATGTTGATAATACGTAATACATAGCATCTCAACAACACTCAAAAAAACATAATGCAAAAAATTCCTTGTGTCTCAATCTACACACAAACCTTCTACCAAGACCCGACATAGGTAAACACTAATATCCATAAAATGTGAAAATCAAATATTATATTCTTAACGTGAAATTTATATTATATACTTATAAAATAATTAAACAATTTTATAATTTTTTCACAAATAAAAAAAATGCCCCGAGACACAACACGTGGCTCGGATAGTCACTCATCGAGTCCTAGCTTACGACCCAAGCAACCACACACCAAGTCCTAGCTTACGACCTAAGCAACCACGCATCGAGTGAGGCCAAGCGGCCCAAGCAACTACACACAATTCCCTCAACCATGGCCAGTTCAACATGCCACCATGCTTCCATTGTGGCCCAGCTAGTCGTGGCCATAGCCAAATTATCTTTAACTTCTTTTTTCATTTTTCCATTCTAATTTCTCTCAATTCAAATTGATTTTCATTTAGTAATCATATAACTAGCATTTCTAATTATAAAGAATTTATTTTAACTATTTAACACATTCTCAAAAAATCAAAGAAAAAAATGCAGCAAGAGAAGGATCGAGAAGGAGGCAACCAAGGGGAGGAAAAACCAAGAGAAGAGGGGGTTGGGATTGATACGTGAGAGATGGGCTTGAGTGAGGATAGATATTAGTTTTTGGAATGTGGGTATATTTTATATTTCAGATGCAAAAAATGCAAAAAGTGGAATGTGTACTAGATTTAAAACCATGTTTTTAAACTAGAACACATTTTTTTACTAGACGTAATATTTTTATATTTAATTTTTTTAAACAAATACCTCTAAATCCTCTCTCACTACTTTCAATTTAATTGTATAAAAAAAATTAAACTTATCATCTACAAAAATAAGGTGGAACAATATGATTTATATTTCATTATCAATGAGTAGTTGCCCCCTATCTAGGTTGGAGATTTCCTATTTCAAAGTGAGAATAAGACTACCAAATCATTATTTTTATAAAATTTTCTATACTAAACATCTTGATTTGTTTGAAAAATTAATAATCTTGTTATTTCCCTTTTTATGTTTCTTATTTAAACTTCAAGAAAGAAATAATATATATAAATTTTACATTATATTTATAATTAATGAATATTGTGCGTTTTTAATGAATGAAATCTTTAACCTAGTAAAAAACCATTAATTTTTTAAATTGAAAAAGTTATTTATAGAATTTTGAATGTAAAATATAATTATTTTATAAAAGTAAACATTAATTTCTTCCATTAAAAGATAAAATGTGAACATTTTAAGTTACTTTCAAACACAAAATACAACAATATTTTTCGCCAAAGCTAATATGAGAAGATGACATATATGATCAGGGCTCTCTCTTCTTTCTTTTTTTTCTTTTCTTGAAATACTTATTGGAGCAATTGAAATTCTTTTAAGTTGTTGAACAAAATATTTTTAAAAAAAAATATAATATTTTGTTAATAACATTGATGAGTAGATATTGTATTGAAAAAAGTGTCATATTTTTTTTTTTTTTGGAATGCAAGGAACTTAAAAGAGGAATAGGAGTTGAAATTTGTCACTGATTTTTTTTTTTTTGTCCCTAAAAAACTTATAGATTTAAAAAAAAAAAAAAAAAGACCATTTGAATCTCATAAATACAAACTACAAAACAAAGTACAAAGAAAGGAGGATATATGAATCTGATCTCCAATATGCTAAAAATTCAATAATACATGAAAAATTTAGAGTTCTCAAACAGAAGGGTATCCAAGTCTATCAATGTATATCAAGGCTCTAGTCCTATGGTGCAACTACTGAGGTGCGAAAAGTGTTAAAGTTTGACGTCTCCATCCCTCAGAAATCAAGTCATCAGCAACCTAATTTCTTTTTTCTAAAGGTTTGAGAAACAGTGTCTCTGTCGAAGCATAGCTATTGTCGAATAGTCCGAAAAAGCATTTGAATGTGCCACAGACCTCTTCCTCGTGTGATACAGTATACAACTAGCTTGGAATCTGTCTCTATCCATAATGCAGTCAATCTCAAATCTCGAGCCAAAAGAATACCATTGAAAATAGCTTGCAACTTCGTCACAAGAATGGTGCAAGAACCGTAAAATGAACAAAAGACTCGAACACACCGTCCGTCACTATCTCTGATAATCCCACTATCGATAGTCATCCCTTCCTTAACGCATCCGTCGGTGTTCACCTTGTGGGATCCCACATATGGTATATGCCAAGAAACAATGATAGGAAGGGGCGAAAAGGAACAGATAATGTGACTCCAAATAATAGAACAAAGTCTGTGACTCCGTACCAGTGTGTGTCGAAACATGTGTCTCATATGTAGAAATGAAATATGCATGTGAACTCGTCAGATGATCCGCCGAGACTCCATAACAATGTTCCTGTGATTCGCATCATTGCATGCAAACTAGAGGAACCAGAAAATGAGCAAAGGCACGATGATGCGAATGTGACACATAGTGGCGTGCTGGCCCAATCTAATCTAGTAAATGAGCGATGATGTATCCCGTCCTGCTGACAGACTGGTACTTGTAAAATAGAAGAAAAATAAATCCATACTTGAGCGGCAATCAGACTGCTAACGAATAAGTGTTGAAGCGTCTCATTTGAGTGACAATAGTGGCATCTTGATACCAACTGAACCCGGATCCAATCCCTCATAACTGTATCTATCGGAATCAAACAATGTCATAGTCTCCAACAAAAGAATAATATGGTCGTGGGATGGAAGGTCCATAGAATAAGCGATAGAGAGTTCGAACATCGGAAGGCTTCTTAACTATCTGTCAAGCCGACTTGGTAGTGAACCTACCATTTAACATATCCCTCCACAACATCCTGTCCGGTGTATCAACTAATAGAAACAGATTGACAATTTGCTATGCCATAGAAGAAGGAATCGCCCGGCAACATAGGTCGAAATCCCACTATGAACCATCGAAAAAATCACTGGCTCAAGCCGAAGTGTGAGTGGACTTGGATAATTGTTGAACAAGAATAGTGTCTCCCATCCAACAGTCATGGCAGAAGAAAATCTGTCTCCGACCTAAAATCCATGACTCTCAGCACGTGAGCCAACTCGAAGCAATCTACGCCAATTTCGAAAATAAATGTAAGTACCTTTAGCGAGTGACGGGTGCGTTCTGACATAATATTTGCCCAACATAAACTACAGTCCACAAGGAATTTTGGAAAAGAAACTGCCACCACAACTTCAGAAAGAAAGCATCGACAACATTTTGTAATCTCTTGAATCCAAAATCACCCTCATCGTGTGAAATACATAGAAACTGCCACTTGTGCTAATAGAGTCTACAGGTCTAATTCTGGACATCTTACAAGAATCTGACAAAGTAGTTTTCCAACCTCTTTAAAAGAGTTTTAAACAGTTGTACGATCTGAAAGAAGTAAAATGATTATATGATATTGAAATTTGTCACTTATTGGAGATCAATCGGTCACAATTCCAATACTTCAAATTATGAAAGCTCTAATTATATGAATTGTCCGAGAAACTTCTCTAGTAGGATATTTAGAGTGTAATTAATGGTAAATGTTTCATTTATAAAAAAAAAAGGGGGGGGGGAAGAAATTGTATTACCTTTATATTCCAAAGTCAGCCATACCAATGAGGTCGAGGGAAGAAATGCAATTGATAGTGGTAAAGGCAAACTGCATAGGAAGAGGGGGAAAAGAAATGAAAATGAATAAAGAAAGATAAATAGGCTCTAGAATTACAAAATTAGATCTAAAGGAGATACCCAAAAACCATCAAATATGATGGCACTAGTCACAGATCCGGACATTCTATGTAAAGTGAGAGTCATTTTGAATAACAATTTGTGAGTAAATAGACTATTTTAGTCAATTAAAAAATATATTATTTTTTAATTAATAAATAAATAAATTTATAATTTGAAACATACTAAAATGAAAATATCATATTGAGACGGAAGGAGTATAAAGTTTTTTCTCTAAAATAACATACTAATATGAATCTAATAATTCACCTAAAAAATTAGAGACCATATAAGTATAACGAAATGATATAATAATTTACACAACATTTCTCCTCTTTCATAGAAAACCTCCCTCTCACCATAAGAAACAATTTTAGCTTTTCTTCAACATCAAAAAAAAAAAAAAACAATAGTAGAATGGCCATACATAACAGCAATTGTTAAAATTTTGTTGCCAATTTCTTTAAACCAAACATTTCTTACAGTTACCAGTTCTACTAAGGTCATAAATGCCCATTCACATAACTGAAAGACACTACTTCAGAAGAAGCTATACCGATACGCCAAGACAAACAGGACCAGACTCCGCAATTTCTCGAAAAGCTCTGTTCTTGCACTCTTATGTTTGTCCATCTCCAGTTGGCCATTTCCACTCATGGAATACCAATACCTTTTTCAACGTCAATGGTTCACATGCTCACATAATCCTTTCCTGGTCCTCTCTGTGTGGTATATTGAAGTCTGTTTCACATGGACATGGTGCCCACCTGTGTGGTATAACTTTATGCATTTAGGCAAATGTTGAAACGGATGCTTCGCTTTCACTGGTGCATATCCTTGTTTGATATGAAAGCCAGGACTTTCTTGTTAACCACCGAATTGCTTTGGAAAAGTGATCAAATACATTGTAAATTGGCTACATAGAAAATTTATATACTCCCTCCGTCCCATATATTTAATATCTAATGTAATAAATTTTAAAGATGACCATAGATGAATAAAAAATTGATGATCTACACAAACATATATGGTTAATTTTGGAAGGGCTTCCTCTCTAGAAAGTAAACAAAGCAATTAAGTACCCTTCAATTTGTTCTTTCTAATTGCTAATCATAAATGATAAAGAGGTTACAAGTTGAAATGCAAGTTGAGGAACTCATTCAAAGGCATGGCCAAAATGCATAAAATAGTTAAAAGCTCCCAATGCTATTTTACTTATGGGATGCATACCTACAGATTACAATATTGGAGGCACTTCAACTTTCACAAAATCAGCCTTCAGGAGGAGAATGCATATCTGGACCAGAATGCACAAGCAAGCAGTAAGTCATGAATCCATTTTCAAATGGTAATTTGATACCTAAAAGCAGAATAGCCGAGGACATCAACAATTACAGATTATGTCATTTAATTGTTCCATCACAATTTCAATTGTCGGCCTATGATCAGGTGCTTCATGTGTGCAAAGAAGAGCAATTTTTCCCAGCTTAGCTGCTTCAGATTCTCCAAATTTACCCTCAAGATTTGAGTCTACAAAATCTTCATATATGCAGATTCAGCGCCTTGCCGATTCAACTGGTTGATTTTACATTTTCCAGAGAGGATCTGGAATATGATCATACCAAGGCATATATATCACTCTTCTCGGTGAACCGACCTGTGGTTGTATATTCAGGAGCCAGGTATCCCATTGCAGCACTACCTTTGACTGTTGAGAAAGGATGTCATCTGCCAATAACTTGTGCAGACCACAATGACAGCAGTGGATTGTAATGTTGATCAATAAGCACTTTTTCTGCAGACATATTTCGGTGAACTAGAGCAGGTTTGTTTCCCTTGTTGCATGTAAATACTGGATACCTGGTCAATAAGGATATGAAATTTTAACACAAATACTTCTCCTGCAAGACAAATTATTTTTGTACAAGAAATATTACCTTGCTAATCTTATTCAAGCAATCTCAGAAACATAATGGAGACCCATAGTAGATATGCTATTTTAAAAGATTGGTTCCCACTAGTTAAAGGAACTTTAACTTACCTACTAAAACTGAGTAAAAACTGATGGATAATACACTACTAACCTTTGCAATGCCTTTGATTATCGAAATTCTGGCAGGCCATTCAAGAACCTTGCCTTTGCCAGCCTTTGTATCAAGGAACTGCAATAAATTTCCATTAGGGACAAAGTCATAGATGAGAAAACATTCTCCCCTGCCTTTTGAACAGCAAAGCCTCTCAATTTCGCAAGGTTTTCATGTTTTAATGAGGTCAATAATCTTAATCCCTCTGAGGAATTCAGCTTCATCAGATGTGCAGCTAGTTTTTGAAATACACTTGATAGCCACAGCAGACCCATCCTCAGCATTCCTCTGTAAATGGCAGAGAAACTACTCTTCCCAAGAGGTTCATATCTGAGAAGTACTGTGTTGCAGACTCAACTTCATCAAGATTGACATAAAGCTCTCGAATACTTCCTGTGAAAATGCATTTCCTATTTGGCCTCTAGCCAATGGATCCCAGCCATGAGAAACTCCAGACTGATGAGAGAGAGAGCACTTCTCTCTACAAACTTCCTTTATCTGGTCAGTACTAAGTCTACTATCAGATGAATCATAAGCACTTCCAATTCTGCTGTTTCCGACGACGATACCATGAAAATGTGAAAGTCCTGTCACCACCAAAATAACAGAACGCCGATAACTCCAACAACAGCAGCTGTTTGTGGTCCTTTAGATTGATATGAGTTTTCTGGTTTGACATTTGCAGATTCAGGAATAGCTTTGGAAGGAAGACGACTCGAACCAGGCCCA